>JAQIWP010000359.1:0-27829 GCA_034695525.1 Euzetes globulus
CCTATCTTCCATTTGGAAGCCTTTGTCATAAAGTTTATGACTTTATACAAGTGTTCCGTCGAAGACATTGACTTCGACTCCGAAGATATGTTTGACCTCTGATTTCGGGACAAATTTCTAACATTGATTGTATTAATGCCCTAAATATTCTTTAATTTTCCATCCAATATATAAGGATGTACTATAACTAGGTTTGACTGTATCATTGTTTCCATAACTGATTTAAACAAAAAGTACTGAAATAATAAAAAATTAATTTATTAATTGATATGAAAATTACAAAAATAACGAATAATATCTTATTTTAGTTGAGATTCTTTAGTATTCTTTCCCAACGTTTTGAAGGACAATACATTTAAACGGAACCAAAAACGGGACAGAAATGACATTTAAATGAATTTTGTTTATTGATTAGAGTGTAATCAGTCGATAGGAAGAGTCCATTCGTGCGATACTTTTCCGTATTGAATATCTCTTAAACTCTGATATAATTTCATTTGAAGCGATTCTGATTCCGAAGGGATTGGAAGTGTTATGTCTTCGTTCATATAATGAATTTTTCCAAAGGGAAGGACAGTACAGGCTGTGCCGGAGCCGAACATTTCAACCAATCTTTTCTCTTTGACCAGTTGTTTGAGTTCAGACATTGTTATTCGCCTTTCCGTTACTTTGAACTGATTCCAGGATTGAGCCAATTGTAAGATCGACAGTCGGGTCACTCCCGGAAGAATGAGTCCATCACTGAGTGGAGGAGTGACTAACTCTCGTTCACCATTTTCATTGATCAAATGAATGAAAACATTCATAGCTCCGACTTCAGTGATCTGATGGTCTTTCCCAAAGAGCCAAAGAACTTGTTGTAAACCGAGCTTTTCAGCCAACTGTTGAATTGCAAGCGTTGGTCCATAATTGCTGCCCATTTTTTTGTCACCCACCCCTCCAGGCCAGGCTCTTACAAAACGTGGATCAGCTAACAGTTCAATTGGCTTTGCTGAATTGTTACCGAAATATGGACCTACAGGACAGCAAATTATGTAAAGGATAGCATCTCTAGAGCTGTGAACCCCGAGCGCCGCCTCAGTTCCGATGAAGGTTGGCCTAATGTAGAGGGAAGCCCCCGTCTCATAAGGAGGCACCCAATCGGCATCGATTTGAATTAATTTTTGCATACATTCTGTCACTTCTTTGACGTCGAAATCCTATTAATTGTGAAAAACAGATAATTGCAATGAAAAACACTCAATATTTTTAAGAGTTTTATCTCAAACGATAAGATTTTTGACTTTTAGCTCATAAACAACAGTTGTTTACTCATTTTAAATGCGAGTCATTTGAAATATAGAACAGATGACACATTTCCACTGAAGACATATCAAAAGGACTCACCGGCAGACTCATCCTTTCGGCCGAACTTTTCATTCGTTTCATATTCATATCGGGTCTGAAAATTCTGATCTTTCCATCGATTCCTCGAAAAGCTTTCAAACCTTCAAACAACTGCAAAGAATTTCGATTAACAAATGAAGATATAAATGACCATGCTCACTTCTTGAGCGTAGTGGAAGATTTTGGCCGACGGATGCAATGAAAAGTTATGTAACTGACAGATTTTAGGCCTTTCCCACCCTCTCTCTAAATTCCAATTGACTTCAAACATATGATCGGTGAAAACTTTGCCGAATACTATTTTATTCCAATCGTTGGGTTTCGCCTGTCTTTCATTGTCTTTGCATTCAGTTATTTGCAAATCAGACGACTAAATACAAGAAATAACATTTAATTTTCTCATCTATTCTTGTTCAAGTAATTATAAATATAATTGAAATAAAATAGTTGCAATTGAACAATTAAAGACAAATAATTCTTACTTTAAAGGATTGACTACTACTCAAAGATAAGTTCCGGATTGAGTCGATCTGAAAGCAAATAATAATAGATTAACACATTATTCTGTTTAAACCATTAGATAAGAATAATTTGATTAATCTATTCAATTATCAAAATTCTTATATGAATTCTTTATATATCTTATCAGTGATATTATCGACTATTTATTCAATTATTCCTTGAAAACAGTTGATCAAGGACAATTAGTTTCAGTTTTAAAAGATGGTAGATTCTTTATGAATTTGATAGCATAATTAGAAATCAAGTTTTTAAGCTAGTAACTTGTTTGCAACCAGTAAATAACCTTAATTAACTTGAGATTTTTTTATATTCTTCTCAACTCATTTAATTTTTGTTTTTACTTTCATTAATCTTTTTAGTCTTGCACTTAACACATTGATATTTAAGAAAGAAAAAATTAATTATTTTATCCATGGTAAATATATTTTAAACCCTTTTAGCGCATTTTATATCTAAGGTTTAGGAAAGAATTTCAATACAACTAAAATTGAAAGAATCGAACTGGCATATTTCTGTTAACTTGTTAAAAATCATTTAAGACTACAAGTTGCTAAGATTAAATCGAAATTATTAAAGAAGTTTATTAAAATTTCTTACAGATAGTTTATAGTTATTAAAGTGATTCAGCATGCCGAAATAATATACCTTTTGTCTGAAAGTAAATAATAAGAAAAATGACCTACTTAGTAGCTACTGAATCAACTAGAAAGTTAGAAAATATAACTATTTTGCATTTGTAATATTCAATTATATCAGTCTAATTTCTAAACTCTTAACCTAGAAGATTGATCTCGGTCAACTTCAATTAGATTAAAATTATATAAAATTGAAAGTGTCAGGATCATTTACGAATATTTCCTAATTTGAAGCATTCGATAAGTGATGTAATTGAAATTGAAAGTCAAACAAAAAGGATTTAAACTTTAAATTGAACTTGCAAACAAATTTACTTTTTTGTTAAATTTAGGGAAAAGCTTTACCTTTATATCAGTCTTTGATAAGAACCTTTTGACAAAACCGGACAACAATTTCTCCATATTTCAAAGTTAAGTCACAAGACGTCAAATACTGTATCAGATTTCGAGCAAAAGTTTTGTCTTCAAGTAATTCGAAACAACAATCCTTTGATAAATGAGTTTTGGAAGTCCTTTAGAATCGATGTGATAGAAGTGAACTGAATAAATATTTGGGATATCCTTATATTTTAAGAGATATTAATTAGTGTTTGGTCGCCAAGTCGTCACTATCGCTGATATCTAATTCAAAGGTCGAACGATTGGCAATCTATTGAGTGTATTGCCTGATCAGACCAGTCAGACATACCATTATATTGTGGAAGGAAAGTCGAAAACCAACAGAAGTTACCTGTTTTTTGAGTCGACAGTCCAATACCTGTTTTATGGAAGATTTTTTGTACTTTCGCCTCTCGTGACGTCTCATTCATTCAAGGTATTCAATTCAATATCAAGGCTAACAAATGTTGAACCAAACTTGCTTTTGATTAATAACTTTGTCATTTAATTGATAAGCTATTATTATTCGGAAAACAGTTTGTTTGCCAATCAAAACAACATATGATCTGAAATTTCAAAAACGGATCTTTCGATTTGTTGCAAACTAAAAACAACTAATTCTAACAATAATTGGTCAAATTTTCATTAGTTCTTGCTCCAATTGATCTCGAATTGAAGTTTTTAAATCGCTTTTGATTGAGGCATAAGTAAATACACGATTAAAATACTTGAAAAATAATAATTATGAAACTATCATTTCTTAGATAATATACAGAATGGAGGCAAATTGGTACAGGTTCATTATTAGATCAATGAAATCTCAAACCAAATCAATGAAAGCAGTTGAAAGAGCACAATTTTAGATATTTAACCAGACAAACTAGTTTCATTTTATTTTCAACTATGATGTCTGTAACTCCAGACCTTATTTTATCACAAATTAATAATAACTTTATTAAACTAATTTTAACATTTTAATAACATTTTTAATTATTATTAATTTTCGATCGATTTCGGAGTTCAACTAAACTCCTTCGTCAGGCAAAAGACAAACTACAAGTCTTTCCGTCGAGGCCTAGCACTGGATAACCGGGGTCACATCCGCTTCCCCCAGTGTCATCTCCCCAAGTGTCATTTCCCCAATGTCATTTCCCCCAATGTCATTGCCCCCAGTGTCATTTCCCCCAGTGTCATTTCCCCCAATGTCATTTCCCCCAGTGTTATTTTTCCCCAAATAAAAGTCTCACTATTTTCACCATGCTAAGGTTGAATATAGTGATAATAGAGAATTTTTATCTATATCAATTGTTTTAGATTAGTATTTGTAATAAATAAATCGTATAATTATGAACTTTAGTGATAGAGGTTTTTAAAATTTTTAATTAATCTTAATTTTTTTATTTATAACCATAATTCAGCTTGCTTATATCAATTCTTGTTTTAAATGTTGTAATAAGCTTAATTTATAGAATTAGAAGAAAATAAAAAAATTAACAAGTTTTTGCCTAAATAAGGGCAAACATATTAAGGGAATCTAGATAATGATAAATCATATTGAAAGAAAAATACTGGGGAAAATGACTTTGGGGGAAATGACACTGGGGGAATTGACATTGGGGGAAATGGATGCGACCGGGATAGCTGGAGCAGAAGAGAGCTGAAGGTCTTCCAAGTATCAAATTTCGGGTGTACTGAAGGAGTTTAGTTGAACTCCGAAATCGATCGCAAATTAATAATAATTAAAAATGTTATTAAAATGTTAAGGTCTGGAGTTACAGACGTCATAGTTGAAAATAAAATGCAACTAGTTTGTCTGGTTAAATATCTAAAATGGTTCATTTTAAAATCTTCGTCATTTACCAATAAAATTATTCTTATTTTCAATAAAAATTCCAGTGATTAGAACAGACATCAAATCTTAAGTAAGTGGTTGTGCTTTGAAGCCTTCATTCCTGACATTTCCATAAATTCTGATTCGAGAGATTTTGAGGGGTTTTTCCCTCACCTCTGTCTCACTAATTCTGATTCAAGTAAATGATTGAATGAAATAAGAGCGAGTCAAGACAACTTGAAGTAACTGACTTGTGCTGCGCCCAAACCACAATATTGCCTCAAATAAAGTCAGAGCATTAAACACATTGGTTAAAGCTTCAAGTTTTAATCAATCGATTAATTGAGATATTGTCCTTGTACCGATCACCAATATTGCTCGTTACTGTGCCCTTCTTAATCATCTACAGCGGCTCTCTTTACCCGACTGATGGCTTATACTGTAGGCCGATATGTGTCACGGGATAGAAGCTGGGTCTTTCACCTAAAAAATGTTTAGTCCAAAGAGAATTTTGTTGACTCTATGATATCGCTGCCAGAAATGTCTCAAAAAATGTCTAAAACTCAACATGTATCATGCGCAAATAAAACTTGAAACTATTTCACTTTCAAACAGTCAAATACAGTGTGACAAAATAATTGAGTAGGCAAAATTTTATTCACAATGAATGATAACTAGTTGAATAAATTATTGAAGGTAAAAATGGGTATTTTGCTTGTATACAAAAGTAACAGTGAATGTGAATAAATAACTTCAAGTTCATTAAAGAATCTTGTAAGTTACAATAAACTACAAGTTATATCAATTACCCCTTTTTGAAAATTGAGACATTTCTGACAGCTCTGCTCTATGAAATTGGCCCTTGGAATAAATGACAAGTTAACTCATAACAAACCTTTAGTCGAATATAACGATTGCATCAAAACAAGCGAATGGAGAGAAGTGTCGTCAAAATATGGATAGATTTGCGATGAAAACAAGAAATTTATTTTCAATAACATATAACTGAATTTAACACTAAATTATATAAATTGAATAAAAATGAATTTTGGAAATATTCAAATCTAATTGAATGTTTACACTCAAAGCCCGTTTATGTTCTACCTCTCATTGTCAACATTATTATCAGTTATTTGTCACAAAATCGGAGTTTAACTCATTCTGACTTATTATCGAAAGAGGGTCGCAAAGCCATGAGTGGGTGATTGGCAAATTGCCTTGTACAGTGCCTTCTATCCTATTAGCTTGATGATATGAGCTAAGCTTTATGGGAGAATTTGCGACCTTTTCGGTAAACATCACATTCGCTACCAATTTACAGAAACGGGATTTGAGTGGCCTTTGAAATATACAGGGTGCTCTGAAATATGTAATCACATGCTAGTTGATAGATATCAGCGATCGTCAAATTATATGATTAATATATGAGAGGTTATCTATAAAAAAAAGTGGAATCTGAGAGAATATGTTGATTATGTCAGCCCTCAGAGGAAGTTCTAATAATGAGGACCAGCACTAATTGATTGGCTAATGATTTGTGGACAGACTATTACTTGTCTCTAAATATTTGGCCGAAAAGAGGAAAATTGTCTTAAAAAGACTCAAAAGGGGTATAAATACCATTTGTTTGATACATATTTCTAATGATATGAATAGCACTCCATATAAGTCTTAAATGAATATAATTTGTAATAATAGAAGAAATTTAAGTCAAGCCTTAAATCGAGTAAAGCTAACGATAATCATCAAAATCACCGAAAAAAACGACCAAAAATCTCATCAAATAAATGATCGAAACATAAATTAATATCAATTAATAATAATATTAATAATACTAATAATTATCATAAAATCAAAGTCTTCTCAAATTCCGGTCCAAAAAGAAAAGTAGTTTTAAAAATGGTTATCAATTCTTCTTCCGTTTAGATCTTTTAGAAGTGCTCTTCTCTTCCGTACAATCAATAGTTTTGCGTTTATTATCGGAAGTGTCGTCAATTGTCTTCTGTTTGGAACGAGTGATCCTAATATTGGTTTTGTTATCTAAATCTTTGACCGAATTTTCTGAACTAATTGTCTCGACATTTGATTTAGGATTAATTGTTTTCTTCTGCTTTGGTTGCTCTGCATTCGAGTCATTAGATCTGTTGCTGTCGTCTAAGACATCAGTGGATCCGTTATCACAAGTATTGTTGCTATCGATGGCACGGCCGGAAACGGCGGCAACGGACGCGCTCACCATCTGGTCGATGAGTTCATCGGTTATTTGGTTGGCGATTGTTTGTCGGCTGCCATCAGCCGCCGTTCGGGAGAAGTATTTGTTTCTGATCTTTGCGTTCCAGCACTGAATGGCTTCGATTTCCGACCGAAACGACTTCAATGTCTCCAAATGTGTGGTCTGACTGTCGTTGAAGGACTGGTCGCCCAAAGCCTCGAACTGTTCGATCTGTTGCTCGATCTCAGACTTGAGTTGTTCACAGGTGGCCGTCGACTCCATTTGTCTTAACCTGAGGTATGACTTCAACTGTTCATTCTCTTTGGTCAACAGATCTCTTTTGTGTCGCAAACGCTGTGTTTCATCCAACAGTTCCGTCGCCTCCTGTTCTTCACCAGAAACCGAGTTAGACATCGCTTAAAGCCACGAATGAGTCACAACTGAGTCAATTCAAAAATAGATTACAATTAAAAATCACAACAATTTATACAAAATTAATGTTTTGTTTGTGTTTTGCATTTAAAACCAATACTCGTTTGTCTGAATCGGTTTCTATGGAAACGAGTGCATTGGCGCGCATTACGACTCTAACTAATCCTTCAACTTTTGATTGAAAAAAGTTATTTTAGGTTTGTTTTGCTACCAATTGACAAAACTTGTATTTGACTCCTAATTGCAAAATTTGAATATCCGAATCAATCATCAACTGGTGAAGAATATTGTTTCTAGAACAAACATTTCACTTTTTCAGCAGAGAAGTCAGCTCCACTGATGAGCAAGGTATGAAGCTTGCAGAAATGAGGTCTAATTGCCATTTAATGGTCCCATAGATACTGAAAATTTAATTTTAGGGGAAATAGGCAAGTTAATTTTTACTAGCTCCCTAAAAATTCCTTAAGTGCCAAAAATTGTGGTAGAAAATGATACATTTTGACTGTCACCTTGCCATTCCATTCTTGGGAACGTTGTTGAAAATTTACCGAATTCTTTGAGTCATTATTTTTATGAAAAAAGTGGAAAATATTCTTCTAACCATAATAATGAAGAACAGATGTGTTGCCCACTTCTCCAGTATTAAATGATTTAATAAAATTTAGCAAATTTGAGCATACTTAAATTTTTTAAAATTATATATTTTTTAGATGAAAATAAAAAATTTGAATCTATTACTTGTCAAACATTAAATAAAATTATCCTAATAAAATTACTATCCTCTACTATGAAGTGCATGAAAGTTATAACTTTGTTTTTAAGATAATTAAAAGTTAGAAAATGAAGCTTAATGTGATTGGTCATTTATCGAAAAGATTTTATTGTCTGGAGAATAGAAAATAATTTCTTGATTTTCTTTCATTAATCAAATGAGAACTGACTGAACCCTTTGATTAGTGTTCCCTTTGAAACTGGCAATCAAAACAGAAACCAATTTTCCCTTGCTTAGAAGTCTCTTATCAGCGCAATTAGCTAAAATAAATCGACTGTATAATCAAACTAGCACATTATTACATTCAGTATTGAAAATTGATTTGAGTAAAATAAATTTTGTAAACTAAATAATTCCTGCTCAAATTCCCAATATTTCATTGGAAAAATTCATTTATCTTTATATTTAATAAATATACGACATTTCAAATGAATAGCTTATTTAAATCTGATACTAACATCTATAAATCACCTTTTAGAATATTCTATATTTTAGTCAATATTTTATCAATTTCCTTTCAATATGATTAATATTTAAATGTCTTCTTCCGATACAATTTCAAAGAACTTGCAACTGCCTATTTCAGGAATTGAGCTTTCGCCAATAACATTCATTCATCAAATCGATTCTCAACACTCAATAAAATGGCTGGGTTATACTAGTAAATTTAAATTTGCCATGCTAAGCGATTTCCTATTTAACTATTTTATTGCAGACAATAAAGTAATGAATGACTAAGAATTGGGTAAAGTTTTGGTAGTTTTACAAATATTTGTTCAAATGAAATAAAAGGAGACATTAGAGCAAAAGTGTGTGCACTTAAACACACGTTACCAACACTTCCTATCAATAATGAATTGATTCGAGCAAAAGATTGCAAAGAGAAATTTGAACAAGCCTATATAGATCCTATAGTATAGAATGTAAGAACATTTTAACTAGCTATTAAAATAAATATTGAATGAAACGGTTTATGATCAAGTCTGAAATGAAGCTTAACTTAACTGGGGCTTGTCTGAACAACTCTTGTAAGGGTGAATATTTGATCAAAAATTTTAGTGTTTCTTCGAAACAAATCATTTCAACCCTTTGTTTCACAAAAGTGATGCAATCGCTTCAGTATTGACCAAAAACTTGAGATAAAATCTCTTTCAGATAATTAATCATATGTCAGAGTAATATCTCTTCGGATGGTTTCAGTCAGATATGGACTGATTTATCGAAAATAACTGACAGAGCAGTGCTTCCAATAGAGAGTGTCATCAATCATGAAACTAACACACAATTAATGGCAAAATACTCACTACTTTACAATAGACTCGATTAGAATCAGACAATCAGCTAATGAAGAATATTCTGCGAACAGCATATCCAGGCATTTCCATGCACGCCATTCCCCAAATAGAGTTTTTCCATTAGAATAACTATTGAAAGAACAAAAACTATAATTGAATTACGAATTCATTTCGTTTATCATTTTGATATTGTGATGAAATTCAATTAAAATTTCGGTGAATTATGTTTTTGGTATAAAAATCGAAATCATTGAAACAAATAGTGGTTACGAAAGGAAACAGAAACAGTCTGTTTGTGAAACAATTTGATCGCCTCAATGGTATTGAATCGAATTTGAGCTCTCATTGGAGTCTAATGTTTTGATCGATTATATAATTTGGTTGCGAACTTACAGTTCACTTATTCTGACTTCTGATAAGAATGAAGACAAATGAAACTAAAAACTGCTTTCATTTCATACACTTTTTTGCGCCCATTTTCCTAATTAATTAGTTTTTCATTTATTTTCTGCTATTAAATCCTAATTATAAGAAAGTCTATTCAACAGTTAATTTGAAAATACAATGAGTTGGTCACGTATTCTCAACAGATAATTACTACAAAACGTGTTCAAATATCTGGTGTTTTGCCTTCACTGGATATTTGTGTAAGGAATCGATTACTAGAAGAATTTCACTTCAACTGATGATAATGTGAATGAATTTTGTTTCTCTTTTCTCTCTCTTTCTTCCTTTTTGACTACTATTTTACACTAGAGTTGGAGTTGAGCTCAAGTTTTATAGGAGTGACTGTATGTCTAATGTTGTGTAATGTGGGCTAACTTTGACTTTCAAAAGTCATATATCAATATTAAGAGCACAACAGAAAGCAATTGAAAAGTTTTGTATCCATTCCCCAGAATGCCTGAGCACTGAATGATGAGAATTATTCTATTTTATAAACTCTATAAAAACCTCTTTCGGTCTGACTTTTTTTATAGACTCCAAGCCCTAAATCTCAGCACAATTTCTATGGTAGAGCAGACTTTTCACATAAATTGTAATCTTTTTTATTTCAAAGCCTTTTTCTCAATGAACTTCAATTTAATACATAATATGAATAAAAGGAAAAAACGTTATAAAAATATTTTACACTTATCTTCAAAAGTGTTTGTAATCAAAATTAATGGTATCTTTTCTGTTGTTGAAAATTATCTTTTCTCTATCACAAGAATATTTTGAGTTAATTTTCAAAATGGTTTTGGAGGATATTCTTCTGACTTATTATTCATTGCATACAAACATATGAATAATAAATTAATTTGTAGTAAAATATTTTTCAACAAAAGGCTATTTGGAATTCGAGTGGAATTATTCGGCGATTAGTTTTCTTTATGTTTTGGGAATGGAAAAAAAATTTCTTTAAATTTGATTACTTTGTAAGAAAGAAAACTTTAAAAGAACAATAAACTAAGAATTATTAGAATTCCAAGAAAATAAAAGAGAAAATTTAGTGGAAAACGTTTTTTCTTCCTTCAAAAGAATATTATATTACGAGAGAAGAGAGAAAAAAGCGGAGAAAAACTCTAAGAGAATGAAAATTGGATGAAAGGCTTTGTGTGAGGAATGCGCAGAACTGAGGCTGTGTTGTGATAGAGTCATACCTTTGACTACACACTCAGCACAACACATATTCGTCTCATCGTTGTGTTGGCCGCATCTGAGTCTCTGTCGGAGAGACTCTTTACATATAACTGAAATGTGTGTATATTATTAATATTGTAGACAAAAATTTTGGTCACAAGCATTGTCTCAAAGCCATATATGAAGTGATATTTAAGTTGTTTGCAATTGAATAACACTTTGCCAACTATTACCTGTGCCAACAGACTCTTGAGAATCACTTGAAAATGTCTTCAAGTTTTCCAAAGCATTTTTGTTTTCATCGGTTCGTTAGCTTTTTGTGTGCTGTGAGTATAATATTTGTTGAAACATTCACTACTATTTACTACACACCGAATGCCGATCCTCTCTCGACTCTACACCACTATTTCTTTCTTATATTTTCCAAGCGATCGATATTTGTTTTATTTGTGTTTCAAAGCATTTACAGCTATTCGGTAGAACAGAGCGCCGGTAGAACACTATCGGAGCCGAGTATCAGATGCTCTTAATTCAATTTGGTCTTATTTGTTGAGTTTCTCCGAATCTTTTGTTGCTTTTTCTCCGGTAATATTAAACCTGAAGAACAATAAGACGATAATTTGAAGACATTATTCATGATATCTGAGCACTGAATGACTCTTTTGTTCTCAAAACAGATTAATAAAATGATCCGAACATTATTTCATGAATAAATAGATAATCTAATAAATTGCAAGAACTTTATGGCTTCTAATTAACGGAATAAATAATTTGGGGCTAATTTTATATCGAAAACATTCAATTAAATTATATGAGTTTTAGACTAGAATTCACAGAATTCGCTCAGAATTTTAGAGCAATAAAAGTCGATTAGTTTTGAGTTCAGAAATTTTATTGACTATTTGTAGGCGTTTGCCAACAGTTTATTGCTATTTATTTTACTTCTTTTTATTATAAACTTGGAAATAAAGCGTCAAATATTGTCATAAATAATAGGATAAAATTTCTAAATGCTTTGGAATGCGGAGCTCTGCAGCTTTCGCTTCTCTTCGAGTGATTACCAAGCTTAGTGAAATGGGCTATTTTTCCGACTCAAACTACCCATTCTTATATGAAATTGTTTTTAAACTAGATGAATTATGTAAGATCCGAGTGAAGCCCATCAAATCTTATTGTATAAATTCGTAGTCATTTTTTCAGTGACTTAGATATTCTTTCTCTGAATAATGTCTTTCCCCTCAAACATAGCTGAGAGGCAAAGAAGTGGAAATCTATGCTAATTAATCATTATTTTTGTAGGCTTTCCTATTATTCTACCCCAAAAGCCTTTGCTCTAAATCCAGGGCCCAATTTTAGCCGAAGACTGCATCCATCAGATCTTTGATCATAAAATAGTCTCTGAGTTTATTAATACGAAAAAATAATTGTCTGGAAAATTGAATTAATGTCTGGTAATAACCGTTAACTAAAATATCTATATTTTATATCTAGTTATTGATCATTGGCTCATTCGTAGTGATTATTAAAAAGGACTGTCGAGCACTTCCACTGCCAAACGATGACAAACTGTGGCCAACGATTGTAACTAATCATAGCTTTATGGAGGACTTCATTAACCACTTTTATGACACAATACAAATCTATCACATAATAGTGATCAGCGCTGATGTAATCCTATTTCTATTAGCTTTCATTAATATCGCGCCCTCACAGGAAGACCTCAGATTCGGGTTCCATTTACTCGTGAGTTGACTATAAAAAAGGCTAATTTAATGACATTATCAGTGAATCGTATCTGAAAGCCATTCATTGTTATTCAAATTGAGAATCGCTTCCAAACAAAATCGATTCACAATTCAATTATTCCGGTTTTGAATCAAAATTTTTTCTTCGTTTTTCGCTTTTTTCATTCTTTGCCTCTAATCTGATGCCATCCAAACAAAAGGTGATCATAATATTGGGCGGAATAACTCTATTGACATCATATGCCTCATATGTGGCGTTTCAGATGCCATGTCATTCGCAGCTCCGGGTAGGAGAAGGCAAACAAGCGAATAGCTCTGGCAAACAAGCATATCATCCCAACAGCAAAGATAAAAATCCTGTTAACGCTTACATAGAAGAGGATATACTTATGTTAGCCGTCACAGCAATGGATGGCGTCGCGGCTTTCCTCTTCTTCTTAGCCACAGTTATTTTATGTGTCGACGCCAGAGAAGAGGCCATTCAGGACGAGTATGTGGCCAGAGTCAGGTCCAGTATATATTAATACATGTTTTCGACTCATATTTTGCACAGCATTTTTCGATACATTACATGAGAGACGAGTTTTCAATTGAAGTCATAATATTTTGATTGGAAAATCGATTCTCAAGTTTTTCCTTTCATTTTCAAACATTGGATAAAATGATCAAAAATTTTTACGAACAAATCATTTTAAAACTGAACGCAAACATATTCATTGCATGGCTATATAGAGCTCACACTGATGCGTCGGCTGTGCAAGTTTACATTAATTATGAGGCTTTTCCCAAAACTCATTAATTAGTTAATTTCCAAGGCAAAGTATCTATGTAAAAATTTCATCAAAGAGAGGCTACTAATCAGGCACACAATATTTTTGAAGGTGACCTAGAATCGAGGCACAGACCCAATCGGTATGAGTTTTATAGACGACTGTATAAAAGGTTTAAACGTTAAATAATTGCTCAAAAGATCTAAAATTAATTATTAGAATAATCTCGACATTGCTTTTAGTCATTAAATATCAGAGTTTATATTAAATTATTCGTTCGTTTTCATTATTCAGCATTTGATCCTGGTTAAATTCCTTATGGAGAAAACTGTTCGTCGATTAAAAATTAGATAAATTGATGTAAGAGTTTGTAGGCATCGCTTATATTACAAGTAATTCCTTAGAATTTATGTTCGAAAACAGAATCAATTCAATGATTTATACCAAGAATTTATCATTTATTGACTTATATTACATAAGTTTATACCCATTTGAGTGTCGCCATAGCGGCAAATGCATAGCTCACAGCCACTGGCGTTTGGATCAGTCTCTAAAGAATTGACAAAATGAGTCAATGGATTGAAAGTCATCCAAATTTATGCTAGATGCATAACACGATTCAGCTGTCCTTGCTCATTCTAGTTGCTCAGTCGAATGAAGTTTCCGTTCACTATTCGAGTGTCGCCATTCTTTTCAGACTTTCCAGAGCCGTGCGCTTAGAACTGAGTTTAGTGGAAGTGCTGTTAATTGCAAAGTTAGTGATAATGAATGATTTGGAAAATGCGAAAGGACAGTTTGAATTGAACTTAGAAACCAATGCACTCACGCTTCTCGTTCAGAAGCAGTCTCTAAGTTACTCATTCTGTTCTCCTTTTGACTGATTCAATGAATTTATGTAATTATTAGACAAATATTCGAAGTAATCAAATGTTTGTTATAATTATAATCAGAAATTAATTTTTTAATATCTATTGATTTTATTAAAATCGATAAAAATTCTTGTAATGAGTTTATATAAAAGCTGTTGAATAAAAAAAAAGTTGTTGAAAAATATTTTATTTATTGATTTAATAAAATAGAAGTTTCGTTACTTTTGGTGACATTTTGACAAAAAAATTGATTTAGAAGTAATTTAATTCTTCAAAAGTAATAATTTAAAGGAAAATTGAGAAAACGGTTTTGAGAAACGGCTTCAATGAATAAATCGCAGATCAATAAATTGATTCGTTTTTATTGCAATCAATTATCTGTTTTTTTTTGTTACTTTTTTCAACAATACAATGTCTTCCGCTATAAATACGACTAAAATTACAGTTTTACTCACAAAAAACATAAAAAACACAAATTCTCTCTGTTTTATAGATAAATAAGTATTATTTACTAAATGGACTTCAATTTACTCAAAATAGTTAACGATTTTGATATTTTTGCCCACATTTCGTTTATTATCAAATCATTTTAGACATAACCTGAATTTTTTTCAAAAATTGCAAAACATTTTTGTAGATGTCTTTAGTGAATTAAAAAGGGAACAAAATCTATAAGTTTTGCATTAACTTTTGCATTGAATAATTTGTGTGGACATAGGATTGATGTTTAAGAACAATATAATCTGTTTAATCCTCTGTCGAAAGCATTGCATAACATGTTAGTTGTGATGAATGGATGAGTGATTCTGATCTGACCGGTCATACTGTGTGTTTGTGCCGCACATATCTCTCATAAGTCGGTTATGACATTAATATTGAGTAACAGTGGGTCGGAATAAAGTGAGTTAAGTACTTGTATAGCGTTAACAGAAATGAGATATCTTATGATTCATAAGATTCTTAGAGTTTGGTGTAAATGATATTTTGCTCGCTTATTGACCACAAAACCCGGTCAGAATGAAAGGGTTCTGGCCTTCAATAGTCAAATCAATGGCCATAAAAAAAGGCAAGTATTGCGTAAAGGCTTGGAGTGAAATAAAAATCTCAATAAAAGTAGAGAAGTTGTGATCTTATTTATAGCCCGGAGTAGTCTAACGAATGACAGCTCATATCAAACGGCAAACTCTCTAAATGTAATTTTCTCTCCGATCCAATAAAGTCTAATAAAACGTTCGAATTCCCAAGAATTACACTAAAAGAGTGTAAATAAGAATTTTAATCAATACTTCTCTTCTTTCTGGAATGGCTTCTGATTTTGTGAATGATCTGAACCTTATGTTAGGAATTTCCATAATAACAGTGCTTTAAATTCAGTGTTTTGTCAGAAAGCGGTCAATAATCTTATGTTTTGCGTTGTTTTTTGTGTGTCTGAGCGGAGCACAGATTGTTTCACATGTGAGTGATTACTTCGATCGGTTCGACAGTGATTTTCTCATTCTTATGCGGAGCTCTTCGGGGAAATCTAAGACTTATTCGGTTTGCTTTGATTAGGAGCACAAATAGGGCTAAAAATCTAAAGTTAATTACTTGAAAGCCTAACACAAAGTTATTTGTCCAGAATTTCTGTTCATCCGTCAGATTCATTTGGTAGAGGGTTGAGGCGATATATCCGGCCGGACACCTACCAAACCCATACAACAGTGTTAACATCATTTCGAACGTCTGTTTAGCGAACGAGATGTGACTTATCCATCGGATGGCTTCCGGCAGTTCCTCGATGGGCGCAAGAAAGCCGCACAGCATAACATTAACCAGATATAAGCCCACCGACAAGACTATCGCCAATTTATCATTAGAGTTGGCAATTATGCCGATCGTAAAGCCCAGTCCTTGCGAGCATAAAACACCGGCAGTCATCACAGCTATATAGCCCAATAGTCTGTACTCTTCATCGATTTGGTTATTGCTTTTGTATACAACCAAAACATAACACACTGTAGTCAACAGACATAGCGGCAGCTCAACCACTGTTTTGGCCCAATAGTAAGAGCCAGTGCTATACCAACCTGTCGGTCAATGCAAACTTAATTAATTTTGATGACCCTTTCGTTTGTTCTGTTCTCTGAATAATTCATTTTCCTGTTTATAGTTTTTGTTAATCTGTTCTGAAATTTCGCTAACATTTCACAACACATTAAACATTGAGTTTTATTATTAAACAAAACATTAAAAACAAAATCTCAGTAATTGTCTGAATATTTTCAGATAATCAGAATCCAGAGCTGAACAGAAGGATCCAAACGACACAAAAAACCCTTAACATCCAAAGTCGTCAGAAAACCTCTCAGATTTAATTGGAAATGGACTTACATGCTCTAGGGAACCCGACCCTTAAGCCAGCGCAGCATTTCAAACAAGACTAGAATTAACAGAGATTCTCATTTGTCGGAAAAAACTATTTTATCAGAAAATAGGTCCTGAATCGCACTGAAGAAGTTGATACTATGAGCTGATTACCTAATTGGGGGATCTGACCATCTCTGCTATTCTCTTATGCTTTGAATACTTAATCTAATGTTTATATTATTCTCTTCTGAATTAAAATGAGTGCAAAGAATAAAGCGATTGTTAAACGAAGTAAAAAAACAAAGAATTCATACCATTCTTATGTTCGTTGAAGAATACTTTAACTTCAGTGGTGAATATCAAAGTGGTGGCTACTGTTGTCAGGAATTGTATTATAACAGCAGCGAAAAATTGCAGCTTTAGATTCTGTGTCAAAAGATTTTCTTCTTTGAGTGTCTCCACTGTCTTAACACAACTGGTATTTGTATTGATTTGAAAACTGAAACATCCGTCCGGTTCTCCGATATGTTTGTTATAGAGCTTTGTGCTGACAAAACCCAGACTGACTAAGAATACGAACTGGATACTCATTGCTTTCCATTGAGATCTGAATGAATATGTCATTGTTCTCTGAAACAAATACCACATCTTTCGTAGACTGAAACTCGGAGTCTTGTGAGGAATGCCTTTCGGAGACAGTTTTCCGTTAGTTATGCAGTTGTGTCGCAACTCTGTCTTCAACTTAAGATTCAGATCTGACAATTGCCTAACCCTTTGATCATTTTTGGAGGCCACCTTTAATAAGACTTCGATCGGCACCTGGTTTTCATTGCACTCGATTTCAGCACAATCTAAATGAGTTTTTAGCTCTAGTGGCGGCCCCTCATAGACACAAAGACCTCCTTTGGCTAAGACATATAGTTTGTCGAAGAGCATGAGTACGTCGCTGTTGGGCTGGTGGATACTCGTCACGATCGCAATACTATGTTTTCGCGTCACTTCCCTTAGACATTGTATGACCTGACCGTTAAAATCAATAAACGAATCATTATTTGTACTATAATTCAATGTTTTTCATACAATTTCTGCGGCATTGCTATCCAAACCACTGGTCGGCTCATCAATGCATAATAGATTAGGTTTACGAATAGCAGTCAACTCCAGAGCAATGGCCAGCCTTTTCTGTTCGCCGCCACTGCATTTTTCAACAGGAGTGTCTTCAATATCAGTGATCATCAGATCCGACAGCAATTTTCTTGCATTGATTTTATGATCGCATTCGTCATCCGAGACGTTCTTCAATTTGGACGCATAGATAAGGGATTGCATTGCAGTCAAACCATTCAATAGATGCTCAGAAATATCCTGTACAATAAAACATGACCGAATGGCTCTCTGACCGCTCAGATAAATATCCGAACTTTTGTCTACTCCATTCATATGACGGCCATTAATGCACTTTAACAAGGTGGACTTTCCGGCACCAGAAGGACCCATCAATGCGTTCAGTGATCCAAAATCAATGGAACCATTGATCTCATTGAGGATAGGCTTCGACTTCTGCCAAAGCAAGGATCGGCCGTAGAATTTGAGGTCAATCCAAGCAATGGCCAAATTACTAGTCATAACTCCATCCGAATGATTCTGTTTGCCGTTACTGTTATTATCATCACTCAGTCTGCGCCTCATATTTGAGTCAACATCTGATCAGTTGTTATATATTTTTGGCGAAAATCGATTTTTCTTTGACTCAAAGGCTTCACGCCTTAAAAAGGGAGAAAATAATTTCATTTGACAATCATTTAACATAACATTTATTACTGAATATTCATATATTCATTGAGAGTTAAAATATATTTAAAGCAATTTATCCAACAAATTTGTCATGACACATTCAATGCCATCCATTAATTTCAATAATCATTCATACTTAGTAAAAAGGTTACTTTTCTTTTGAAATGTGTCGGTTGAAATTACTTAAGTAGAACCATATGATAATGAGCACAATTGAATGATACTTTTTAGAAACGGGAGATTTTTCTGTTTACCACATAACATAACATTTGCATCAAAATCATCCCTTTTTTGAAAGTGCCACAACTGGTATACTGTCACAACAAGTTTATTACTAGTGTCAAACAATGAAATATTAAAATTTGTCACAAAAAAAAACAAAATGAATTCAGTATTTTACGACAATAGTCGTATGATAAGAGTTTTTTATTGACTTATCGGGGTACTTCTACAGAAATAAATCGATAGGAATTAATTATTTAACGACAAAGTGCTTTCTATTGAAGTTATGTTTCGCAATATCAGGTTTCATTCAATAAAATTTATTAAACTTACTTGACAATTTTTTATAAATCTGAAGATGAATTCGAAAGCGGCCAAACTTAGGCTTCTGTTGAGAACTTTTTAATGCGAATATTTCATAAAATATTTTTTGAATTTTATTGACGAATGCTTTTAGAAAAATGTTTTTTCTAAATACTTTCCTCAATAATTGCAAGAATTTCTGCTAAAAACTATTTATTAAATATACGAACGTTTAGTTTCGGAGTTAATTTCAAAAGTGACTGTTTTTTTATATTAAAAATTAATTTTCAATTAAAGTAATAGTTCTGATGTCTTTCTGAAATTGAATCGAATAAATACAGTCTATCCTCGGTTGAAGAGAAATTTCTGTGACGCACAGATCAGTCTTTTATATTAAGTTTTGATGCCACAGAAAACTGTCTCTTAAATCTGGGTTTCTCTTAAATACGTTTCTTTTGAACCGAGGATAGATTGTACTTTAAATATAATGTCTCCAACACATGCAAAGTGGACATTATTCTGTTGTTAACTAGGCAATTAGTCTATTTATATTTGGATAGTTTCTATTTTCATATTTGAAGTTTGAAGTAGAGCCACAAATATTAATCAGGGTTCAGCAAGTTCCTCGAATTCATAGGAGATCAGGGAGGAACAAAATGGCCGAATTTTGGAAAAGTTACTTTGGAAAAAGCCATTAGCAGCCATTTTCTTCTACTACAATTTAACGCATAAATTGGTTTAATTAAGCTATTAATCATATTTAAAGCCTAAATCATTAAAATAAGAAACAAGCTTGCCCGTTTTGGTCATTATTGGTGAAAAATGAAATTTTTAAAGGAGAGGGCAAACCAAAGTCTAGGGGGTTTGGACTGTACCCCCTTACTGATCCCTGATATTAAAATACAATAAAACTGACATAAGGTTAACAATACAGGTGCAATGCATGCTATGGAACAAGATTATGTACAGTTGATGCAACAAAAGTGACCAGAAGGCTAGTGGCACACCATTGTTGTAGTGACTGTATTTGTAATAAAACCAATTGCAATATCACTTAAGAATCTCTGGGGTGCACCTAATTCTTGCTTTCCATAGAAATAATTTGTTTTCTCGAACTTTCCAATTAATTCCAATTAAACTAGTCAAATAAAAAATATTTTTGAATAAATTAATGATCCTAAGTAAAATTCTTTATTTGCAAAGGTTACCAGACTAATTAGAAAAATGTTCTTGATTTAATAGTAGTCAAAATACATCTTTAATTAATTATTGATCGAAATTCCCAAATACTTTATTGAATGATGAAAATTGAAGAAATCTTTGAATCTCGAGACCATAGAAATTGAAATCCAATAACTCTTTCATATGATTCGAATGATTTGAATTGCATTGAAATCAGTTATTTTCTTAAAGCACTTCCAAAATGTTTTTGAGTTTGAGATCAAAACTTTTATCGATTTTAATATCGGTTCAAATTGTTCAGACAATAGGGGCCGACATATTCGATAACAGTACTAGAAATATGATCAAAAATAATTGCAATATAACTGATTCCATAAATATGTTCATCAAATGTGTGGCCGATTTGAGGGAAGACACAAAGAAGCTGATCCTTGATGAAAAAGTAAAAGGGTCAGATCTCCATCTGAGTCATGCCTGTTGTGAATACTTTGAGTTTATCGAATGCTTTAATAAGACAAAGTCTGAGGCCAAATGTGGTGCACCATTTGATTCGTTTGTCAGCAAAAAGCTACACATCCCTGAAGTCGAGTCCTTCTGTAAAACATTTCGCAGCAGTTCTGGCACTTGTTATGACTGGTATGTGATCCTGATCTGGACACTCATTATTCTGTTAGTACTTGTCATCATTTTAATAGCCTGTTGTGTCTTATGCTGTGCTTTGGTGGCAAAAAAGAAGTCATAAACACTTTTAATTGAATATATTTCTGATAATAATCGGAATTTTATGTTTTTTTAACTAATTCTGTTATTTCTCACAATTCTTCAAAAATTAATAAAATTGATTTACACACAAAAAATATCAATATATTCTATGAATATTCTACGAATATTCTATGAACTCTTTTAATGGAGTTGTGCTGGGAGGTTTTTGGTTTCGGCAATGCTTTTTCGGTTTAAATTTTAACGACAAATAATAGAAAGGAATTTAATCAAAACTAGTTATTATCTATCGGTATATTACACAGAAATTGAGTCTAAATCAAATAACTGACAAAGATTGTTTTGAGTCATGACAACGCTATTAATTTGTTGTCAATTATTGATTGATTAATGTGCAACTTTTGTTTTTCTTAAGATCAGGGCAGGCAGGCAGGTTCTTTGAGCAGATTAATCTTAATTTTTGACGTCGACATTGTTATCGATTGATTTGATAGGCGTTTCATACAATTGGTTTCAGATTGTGTTTAAAAAACAGAATCATGTGAGACAACGATATCTCAATTGCATATCAACGACAAAAGTATTGAGTAAATTGTCTGCAATCGGTTGACAATCTGTTTTCGTGGTATATAAACTGCTGTAAAACCTGACATATCATCAGTTCGTTTCAGACGTTGAAAAACCTTTGGAAAAGTTATTGTTTTTTTATATAAAGTGTTAAAACTTCAAAGCTTAAAATGAGTCACCACCACCACGGCCACCATGACCCCCACCACGGCCACCACGGTCACCCAACCGCTCACGTTTATGGTCAACCAGCTTATGTGGCACCTATGGTACAGCCACAGGTTTATGTGCAGCCAGGTGTCGTCCAACCGGCTTATGTTCAACCGACCACAGTTGTAGTCGAAGATCACCACCACCATGGCCATCATGGACACGGCATTGGCCATCAAATTGCAGATGCCATACTTGGTCATGACCACCACCATGGTGGACATCATGGTGGTCATCATGGTGGTCATCATGGCCACCACGGCCATCATTAATCATTCAAAAGCAGTGATTAACTATTGATTGGATTCTACTAATTATTCGAACTCTTATTTAATATTCAAATGTGTTTGTAATTGATTTTATTTTTACTTCAACTTATTTTGCGATTTCATTAAATAATATTTAATCAAAATTTTTGTTAAATTTTTATTAATGAGGACCTCATTCATTTTCAATTGCAATAAAAAATATTATGAATGATAGCATTTGCATTAAAGTCACTTCAAAATTATTCATAAAGATTTGGATTTAATTTTAATAAATGTCATTTAAACTTAGTATAAATCAAATAAACGAAATTCAAATCACTCTACATTTTGGCTCATTTATATTCAGTCGGATTAAAATTTTAAGCTCCACATCAAATAACTTTCAAATAATATTAAAATCAAAATTCTGTCTAATATTAATACTAATTGCAATAATCTAAAAGTAATAGTCATTAGTCAGTAAAGTACTAAAACCTAATTAAGTAACAGAATTAATGAACTAAATAACAAGATATAATTGTTGTATCCATGGATATTTTTAGCATTTCAAAATGTTTTCAACTGTAAATTAAGTAAATGACAGAATTTATTGGATAACAAAGTTTGTACCATTTGTTTTGCTAGTGTATTATTAGCAGGCTTTGTCTTTTCGGACTATGTTAGGCTAACATTGTTAGCTAGTTCAATAAATAAATCTCAAGAGCAAAGAATTTATGACGTCTGAGAGAGAATTTCAATATAGCTTTTAGTTATCAATCAATTCGAGTGTTGTTTCATACAATTCATATAATATTGTATTTTATGAGTCATTTGAGGCAACGATATCTCGATTGCATATCAACGACAAAAGCGTTGAGTTAATTGTCTGAAATCGGATCGCAATTTGTTTTATTCGTTATATAAACTGCTGTTTTAAACAACTGACGTGTCATTAGATTGTTTTAGAAGTCTGTCTGAAAAACTATTGTTTCTCTATAACTACTGTTTTACCTTTTTTTTGATAAAAAGTATTGTAATTTTGATTTGTGTTTGGCTACCAATGCATATAATCAACACACCTTCAATTCCCTTCTGGGGTCACATTCCTGAGGGAGTACATCCAGGAACGGTCATACAAATTGATGGACACATACCTCACCACTGCAGCAAATTCGAGATCAATCTGTTCTGTGGTAATGATATCGGATGCAATGCTGAGAAACATTCCGATATTGCGCTACAAATCAGACCTAAAATTCACTCGAAGAAAGTGATTCTGAATTCCCGTCAGTGCCGCAGTTGGGGCCATAAGGAGAAGCACAGGAACTTTCATCACGTCCACCATGGATCCAATATCAATATGCAGATAATTGCTGACCACCACGACTACAGAATCGTAGTCAATAATCAGACAATCTGTATGTTCCATCACCGAATTCCTTTGCGTGATGTCCGAGTTCTGAACATAGAGGGTCATCTGGATGTTCACCGCATCGAATACAGACATCAATATAGCGCTATACCAACTGGCTCCGTCTATCCATCGGCTCCACCTGCATATATTCCGCCTCCTGTAAGCTATCCTCAATCGCGACCAGTTTATCCGCCACCATCCACAGTATATCCGGCCCCACCGCCAGTCTATGTCCAGCCTCCAGTAATACAGCCGGCCTACGTCCCACAAACCGTTATAGTCGAGGATCACCATCACGGACATCACGGACATCACGGAATTGGCCACCATATTGCAGACGCCATATTTGGTCATGATCACCATCACCATGATCATCATGGACATCATGGACACCATGGTCATCATGGTCACCATGGTCACCATGGACATCATTGGTGATTCCAAAGCAACAATTAACGAATAGCTCAATTTAATTAACTATAAAATTAAATGTTTTTTTTTTGTTTATTTGTTGAATTTAAATATTTTAAGTCAAATTAAGAACTCATTTAACAGTATTTAACAAAATCTATGCCAAAGTGTTTGTAAGACTTTTTTAATAAGAATTTTATTGATTTATAAATTAAAATTGAAATATAAAATATTTTGAATGATTTGATTCATGTAAAAGTCAATGTGTAATGAATTTCTTGAAGTTAATGCAAATTCTCCAGTAAATAGCAAGTGCAAAAATGAATGAAATTAAATCAATTGGAATTTTATCCAGTCATATTTAATGAATTTTGAGTTCTATGCTAAATAAAATTCAAAGAAAAATTTAATTGAAATTCAATTTCAGAGTTCAATGTTAATAACAATTTTATGAATTACTAAACTGTAAAATAATTGTAATCTAATAAAAAAAAGTATAATGTTATCAACGGCTGGAATGACGCCAATGAGTGATACGAGTGTTTTTTCAAAGCCATTATTTGTCACAATTGACGGCCGTTTTGCCATTTCCTCTACACTCAAAACCATAGAAACTTTTGAATACATTCCTCTATTATTCATATCGTAATTCAGAGTTATTTCATTTGAACTTTAATTTCAATTAAGACTATTTGTCCTCAAATTCATTGAATCGGATATAATTGGAAAATATCATTCATTTTAAGCACTTAAAGAATATATCATTCGAGATATGATTCGCTCTTCAATAGAAAAAAATCAATTCATTTCAATGAATCATTTATATTAATAATCCATGTATTTCAAGGTCCTATATTCCATTACAAGAGCCGTTTAGAGAATAAATGACAAACGATAATATTGCGAAAGTTCTTGCAAAAAGTGATTGATTAACTTATAGATGAAGTATCCGAGCAATCATTCATTCAAATTTTCGGTTGACTTTGACTTCATTATTGACACTTATCTTCGAAATAATTGGCAAAAAATCCATTAAATCATTTCATGATAGTCTGTAATAAAGCCTTTTAATTAAGGACTTATTTTGTTATAATATAATTTTCCTAAATTTTATCATTGTTTTTGAAATTTCATGAATAATCTTATCATAAAAACAATACTTTTTTACTTCCATTCAATTAAATCATCCGATGATAAGGGTTTGAAGTTATCGTTTGACTTTTAGAGAGGGTTTGACATTCAAATAGTCTGACATTTCAAAGGATTTACAAAATGTTTACCAGAATTAAGAAAATATTATTTAAAAGACTCTTAAAAGCATTCCATGAAGTAATTGATTATTTATTATAAGTTAGGAATTTCTGCAAGGACTGAATAAACACATTTCTTTTATTTTATCACTTTTATGGGAGCGTTTGCATACAATAGCACGAAGTTATGAAATTCTTTGGCTTAATACCCGGATTCTTTAAATGTTGATATAATTTTTCCATTTCGATTGAAATTTGAGCAGAAGTTATCAAAGTTTGACTCAAAATATTCTGATAACGGCTGTTCAAATTTCTAGTGTGACTAGATCAAAATGACAAGCTACATTTTGAAGAAACATCAAGTTTTATGTAACAACCTTTGATTTTGAAAACATAAAGCAATGAAAGCAACATTTTTAGCAAAGAATCCAGGAACTTAATCTAAATTAGAAAATGACACCCAGTGAAGGGTCTAATTGAAGCCTAGATAATTAAGTAGAGCTGGTGACTCTAATGATAAATTGTTTTCATTGATTGAATTGCAAACAAAGTCTACATTTAATGTAATCGTTACTAAGCGTTAAAAACAATCAAAAAGTATTACACTTTTGTCGTTAAATATTGATAAGAATGGCTGCGATTGTTATATAAACGTGAAAACTGTGAATCCAAACCCTTATTCTGTTCTGACATTTAGTTAAGGATTTCAATAGAGATGCACGTCGTAAATAATCCGGCTGTTCCTTTTTGGGGTCACATTCCTGATGGAGTCCACCCCGGACTGGTCATCCATATTGACGGCCACATTCCCCATCATGCGGATAAGTTCGCCATCAACTTGGTTAAAGGACAAGATGTTGGACATCACGCCTCCCATCACAGTAGTATTGCTCTACATTTGAATCCAAGAGTGTCGGAAGACTACATTGTTCTGAACTCGCGTCACCACAAGGACTGGCAGACTGAGGACCGACACTATCACACGCATACTCTTCATAGAGGACATGGATTTAGCATAACAATTCATGTGGAGCCCGAATACTATCGAATTTCAGTCAATGGAATGCATCTGTGTAATTTCAATCACCGAATGCCTTATCATGAGGTGGGGGCCCTCTGGATAGACGGCAATTGTGACGTCCGTTCCATCGAATACCGACGAGAACATGGACATCCCACTTATACGCCTGCCTATACCCCACAAGTCCAACCAGTAAACACATTTGTGCCCGGTCATTATGAGCCTCCACATCACCATGGCGGCCATCATGGGGGTCATCACGGAGGTCACCATGGTTATTAAAGAATAGATTCTTTGGAATTTCTTTTAATTTTTTTAAAAACAAATCTTTGAATATTAACTATGAAATGGTGGACAGCCTTTAAATGAATATCTTTATCATAAATAAGATATGATTTCAATAAAAGTTATGTTTTCAGTGATTTATTTTTTTTGTGTCCTTCACTCAAAGATAGGATTTATATCCCATTTATTCGTATGTTAATCCAATTTAAGATATAAATCAGGCGAATAAAAAACTAAGTCATTGAGTTGAGAATGTTTTCGCTGAACTATTTTCAAAACATCGTGTAATTCGAGAAAACTTTCACTTAATTAGCCTCTTATTCAACCGAATTCCGAAAACCATAACAATTTGGTAATAAAATAAATTAAATTCAAGAACCGAATAATTCAATTATTTTATGGAAATGATTGTTAATATTCTAATTAAATGTGAACTTAAGGACGAAAATAATTATTTAATATTTAATGGAATAATTAGCGAAAGGAGTGCTAATGAGTTGTCGTTTCTGTCTCTCAATTCGTGTCTTTCGGTCAATTAATTTGAGTACAAAATGTATGGATTAGTAATTCTGTTGAACTTATTGTCCGAATTGTTGTCTTTTCTAATCTAATTTGTTAAACCACTTATCACTTCATCAAAATTAGACTAATTGGCAAAAAAAAGCAAAACTAAACAATTTAAATATGAAAACATTTGTCCAAAAGGTTATGCGCGACTAAATAAAGTTTAAATCAAATTAGATTTTAATGTTGTTTCAAGTGCTGAATGGACTCGAAATCCCGAGCTCTGCCAGTTTTTTATGGTTTAATGGATAAGTAATCCAAACTTTGAAATACAGTTATCTAACGATGAAAACTATGAAAAATCTTTTAAAAACTCGTAAAATATTTCATTCAAACTCAAGTGAAACAAATCCTGAAATTAGGACTCCGGTGATATTCAGTGTACTATTGGGTGATAAAAATATTATCCCTTGAAAAAATGGGAATGAGATAAGAGAAGTCCAGATCTCTTCTGATAATTCCTTTCTTATTTATTTGGAATTTTACAGTTTTTATGTCAAACAGAGAGAGAAAGGGAGGAAAAGATAGATAGAGATATTTCTTTCTTTTGCACAAAAAAAAATTAACATAATAAAATTGCCAGTTATTTTAATTACTAATGATAGAAGACTCAATGAATAATAAGGAAAAATTATAAAAAGTCAGGACTTTTTAAAAACAAAGACCAATCAGACACTAAAGGTATTAAAAGTTAAATTCAATCATTAATTCTAATTATTGATAAGATAATAATTAGAATAATGGGTTAAATTTTTTGGTTATTTGTTGTGTGTGTGTGTGTGTGTGTGTGTGTGTGTGTGTGTGAGAGAGAGAGAGAGAGAG
>JAQIWP010000360.1:0-27775 GCA_034695525.1 Euzetes globulus
GAATTGAAGGCTCCCTTTTCTAATGCATGTAAACCATGAATAGTCGTACCTCCCGGTGACGCCACTTCGTCTCGAAGAACAATCGGATTCTTATCAGTTTTCAGAACCATAAGAGCCGCTCCCTATAAAAAAAAATCATGAAAAATACTGAATACTTTATTTAAGAGAATGAATGTCTGACCAAAACTGTTTGGGCCGCTATATTATTGGACACATTTCGAGGTAAACCCATTTTAAGGCCTCCGTCAGACATGGCGTGGATTAGACTATAGACCTATCGATTGAAAAGTCACTTAAATACGAGACTTTTAGCAGAAAATGAAGTACAACTGACAAATGCAATACCACTGCCTCCCACTCCGCACACGGCGTTTATATGCTGTTCGGCGACGAACTCACATAAACCAATTGGAGTTAAAAGTTTTGTCAGAAAGTCTTTGAGTGATTGATCGCTATCTCCAGTACTTATGGCGCAAATACCGGCTCCAACAGTGGCCGCAGTGTTGGGCATTAGCCGCACATATTTGGCGGGTCCTCCACTCAAAGAAGGACTACTTAATTGCTCTGACAATTGTTTGAGAGTAATGCCGGCCATCACTGACACCACTATAAGAGTCTCTTCCTTTGCCACAGAACTTAGACTTAATTTGAAGTCATTTTTAAAGATATTGGGTTTAATACAAAGAAAGACCACTTTTGTGGACTTCTTCGGAGTCGAATCATTGGTAAATTGACCAAAGATTTGGTCATTGCAATTGCTTGTAAAACATCCCAATTCCTGAACAAATCAATGGATTGTTAGAAAGGACTTTTGAAAAGTTGAGGCATACCTGGAACTTCTTCAGATTGTTATTAGAGGGTGCGCTCACACTCACCTCTTTACCACTTATCTGACCTGAAATCAGATGATTAAAGTTCAAAGAACAGATCTGATCTTTTGATCCATTGTATACCAGATTGGAGGAATCCTTGGACCATTGCAAAGGCCATATTGCCGGCCCCTATAAACCCTAACTGACATCCCTCCAGTTCCCCATAACTCATCATTCAGTCGATTAATTATAATTTCAAACAAATAGTGATTTAAATGATGGGCCAAAAGGCGTGAAGTACGTCAATGGGACGACAGGGGGACGGCAGGGGCTGTTCTCCCTTTATTTCAATTTCATTGACATACTTTATGAAGATTGTGATTTTTAGACCAAAATTAACCTAAAACTGGGTAATATGATCAATAAAAGTGCCCATTTCACTAAAATAGTGCCCCTTGGTCCACTTAATGTTACTGGACATAAAATGAGTCTTTATTTCAAAAGAAAACAAAAACTTTTATAAAATATCGATATTTTGTAAGCAATAAATATATGGTTGAAAGCTAAACGAGATTTTGTTACTTTTAAGGCCATATCACGACATATTCTCAAAGGGTTTGCTTATTAAAAAGTACCAAAACAATATATAGTCATATTTAGTTGTATATATTCAAGGCTGGTTGACAAATGACCAATCTGATTTGTCAGATATAGTGTTTTGAGACGACATCTATTGATTGCTCCCAGGAATGTTAGTTCTGAACTTTTCCTGTTTATAACATTTAGGCTCGATTTGAACTTTTAGACTTAGAGTGAAGGACTAAAAGTTGAGACTGTGGATCCATCAAGATAAGTGAGATTGATATATGAGTTGTTTTCGGCAACTTTTCTTATGTCGTAAAAATAATAAATTTTTGTAAATTGGTTCCCGAGAATCACTTGTTCTGTTCTTAGCTATAACTTGAATGGCTCGACCATAAAAGCATAAAATGACCAGAAATAAACTTATTCAAAATGAAAATTGCGGTTTTCGATAGCTAGTTCCATTTATTATCCTACAATACCATTGCTAGAGAGTTACACTAAAATATCTTCCCTAGATAATTTATCATTAATCAATTCTTAAATTATATAGAAATGGGTTTTGAAATTCAAATTATTTATATTTTCAAAAATATCTGATTTGTATTTAAATGATCCTGATTGTGAGGGTCAAATTAACAGTATATCCAATCCATTAAAGATTCAGTATTTCCGTAATATTTTTGACCTATTTGAACATAAATAAATCAAATAAGCAGGTCCTTTAAGGTATTCTCGAATATTTTAGCCAGGTGCAGATGTAATTATCAAATATAAAATAAGGTTAATATATTTTCAATGGTCAACACACGCTTGCTAAAGTAATTCAAAAATGATTAAACTTTATAAAATATCGAAAAAATGTTACCATTAAATAAAGTTTCATTATAAGAAACAGAATTAGCCAAGGCCCTAAGTTTGTGGGGGTGATTCTCAAAATATTTCTCATCTCGCCGTTTAAGGAATTAATTATGATTAAATTAGTAGTTTTCGTTCAAATTACTAAGATTAGTTCAAACAATTTGCTTTTTCCAGCAAAAAATTTGATAAAAAATGTATTAAATTCATTTAGTACTTTATAAACATAAGAATAATATATTTTTTGAATTCAAGGTAATTTTTCTCCTTAGGGTAACACCAATTGACACAAGAAATGTTTTATTGTTTCAAAGCAACCATCAGTTAAAATATGAAAATAAATTTTCTTCCATAAAATGCTTCAATATCTACAAGAGCAGTTTGACGAATAAATATTAAATAAATTTCAAAATGAACTTGATTGACAAGTCTTGTGTTACATTGAATTCAATCAACGATACGACTAAGTGGACAAATAATTCGAGTTTTGATCCCATCAATGCCTATAGCGTTGTCTTTCCACCACTTCTCACGTATTTCGAAGGAGAGGAATATCTTTCGGAGAGCGGAGACCCAGTGTTTGACTACACATATTGCGGACCACTTATTATATTAATGAAAACATTCGCCCAGTATATCAACACTGAGTGAGTGTTTGAAATGTTCTTAATTTTATTACCATTTTCACGGCTAATATTTAGAATAATAATTTATTTGAATTATGACAAAAGGATAAGATTTAATTATCATGGGTTAAATGGAGAGACACACGGATGGGTTGATGCAGCATTTTCTGCACAACATGATGTTGGAGTGAACCTAATTCCCTACAGTCCAATGTTTGCTTTCGAAAATACCATCCGATACTTCAATATAGTCATCAGTCGATATGTCAGTGGATTCGATGGCAATGTTATAATCGCCAGAACTCATAAAAGTAATATCAGTTCAAATTTGAATTAGAATTTGTTAAAAAACTTATGTACCTGAACATACTGCAGGTGCTTGGCCACTTTTCAGTTTTTTCCAGTGTTGGGACAGTTACTTCTATGCCTGGATTTTCGTATTCTTACTAACTATTGGAATCGTATTCTCATTTAAGAATCGGTCAATTATTCACTTCTCGGAAAGCTTTTGGAATTTCTCGTCAGTAATCCTCTCGAAGGCAATGGAAAATAATACTAAAAATAAGGCCTTTCGAGGAATTGCAGGCATTTGGCTGTTAACCAGTGTTGTCTTACTTTCGGTATATTCCGGAGGATTATATAATTTCATTATTAGAAGACAACAAACTGAAACAATTGATGACTTGGAAGATCTCTTTACAGCTCCGTATTGGAGACAATCAAAAGTTTATTGCATGTATTTTATTGGCAATTTTGAACAGATGCTGACCGCCTATATATACAAAACAGACGATCTATTGGTCAAATTGTTTGAAAGAACAGAAATGCTCGACACATTTGAGATGATTTTTAATCCGGAAACCTCTCGTGAAATATTCAATGAAATAATGAAAGAGAATTCGGTTTTTATGACAAACGGATTGTTTGCACACTATTTCATCAACAAATTGAAAGCAGAATCTCTTCTCTTCAGGCAATATGAAGAAGGCTTTGATTATTCAATATCCGAATTTCGGAATATGAAATGTTACTTCTTGAACCTAGATTTGGATGTTTTCGGTTTAGTTAATCTCAAACATTTGAACCGAATGTAATATTTTCATTATTTACTGTTAAAATTGAATTTAAATGATTTCTTTACTCACAGAATAAGTAAACTCCAAGAGAATGGAATCTATGATTTTGAAGTCAGGAAGTCTTATGACTATCAGAGTTCTGACCACAGATTCGATGTCAACGAAAATGGTATCGAAGATTTGAATTTCCAACAACTAAAAGGCGTTTTCCTTCTACTCATTATTGGTCTCTCGGCCGCCATATTCTGTATAAGCTCTGAAATTATTTTTTATCTTGTAAAATTATTGTTTGATTAATTTTATGATTGCACTCAACCCTGTCTAAAATCACCTTCTATAATTTCACAAACTGTCTAAATTCACACAAATGCCCAGACCCATCTACTGACCTATGTTAAAGTAAAGGCTTAATTTCACATTTGTTTACTTTCACAATCCCACTGATTTCGGGAAACAACAATATATGAACTTGCTTTTTCACAAATTAGTTGATGCCGCAGATTTATGTTCAAAATTTAGTGATGAATTATGAAATATTTTTAACTAACCATATATTTATAATTATTTTTTGTGAGATTATCTTGCTTTTACAATTTTATTAATAGCATATTTATGAAATTTAATTTTATGAACTCGATAAAAATTTATAAGCTTATATGAGGTATTTGATTCAATCTTATGAAATCACATTGTCTATTTTCACATTTTATAATTTCATATAGCCTAAAGTCCGGTCCCAAATGTGTGAATTTAGACAGGGTTGAGTGTATTTCAAAACTAGTTGAGGGATAGATACTCAAAACCTAAATTATCAATTAAACTTTTTTCCTAACATTGTTCACAGGGTGAACAAAATACAGTCCCCTATTTGTCACCTCTGGTCTTATGCAACTAAAAAATAAAATAAACGGATATATCTTCAATTTGTATTTTTTTATTGAAAATTTCTTTAAAATTTTTTCAATGTTTTCATTAATAACTGAAACGATAATTTGGTTAACAATTTGATTATCACAGCGTTTAAGACATTTAAATGATAATAATAAGGAATAGGATTCGAGAATAATATCCAAGAGTTGTCCAAACATACAGTGAATATGAGTTTCGACTTATTTTTACAATTATGTCAATCATTTGCGAATCGTTTATCTGTTTAACAGTTGAATATAATTCTAATTATTAATTACAAACAATAATCAATTAATTTATATATTAGTTATTAAAACAATTAGTTATATATTTATAGTAAAAATTAATTTATAAATACATTTAAATCGTATTAATATTTATATATATATTTTAATACATAATGAGCGCCGAACCGACGCTTTGCCTAAACTTTTGGTGCATTCAATTAATTGGTTAATTAATTTATACATTTATTTATATTATCGGTATATTTATATATAATATATTGAAAATTAACAGATTTTAGCTGCGATTTGAATAATAGTTATAAATAAAAATGCTTTTCCACCGATAAATATCTATCAAATATTTACAAATAAATTGATTTAATCTTTAATCGTAAGGCTTTGATTAAAATTTTAATCAATTATTATTAATAGTAATTAATTTGTTTTCATTAGAGAAAAGGTCAGCCGAAAAGAGTTTTTCGGATAAAAAGGTTGTTTTTGTTTCGTTTGGGGGAAAAACTCTTTTTTGAATATAAATTCTGTAATAAATCTGTTATGTAATGAAAAAATTCAGTGAAAAAAGAGACTTAAAAACAATTTAAATATTAATTTATGTAAAAAACAATTGAATTGCAAATCAGACTAAACTTCATAAACGTTAACACCAGTCGGTGTCGTCGTCGTCATCGGTGTCCATGTGTTGGGTGTCGGCCAGTGTTTCGACAGTAAGACTAGAGTTGGGTCGTTGTTGCTGTTGTGTGGGTTGTGGCCGATGGCCACCAGCGGAACGGGCTCTGACTGTAGTGGTCGTGTTGTTGCCGGTCTGGTTGACCAGGAGTGGCCGATCGGTGCGTTTGGCCTTCATATGTTTGAAGCCGTTCGTCATTAGCGGCAAAACTCTGGACCGGTTATCACAAGTGGAGGTAATCAGAGCTAATGCCGGAGCGTTGGCCGCCTCGAAGCTAATGGGTGCCTCCTCTTTCCAGGTGTGCAAAGAGGACGGGGCGGCGGCGCCCATGCTCTGACTATAAGGCATATGAGGTGCTGGCGCCATAACTGGCGGCTGCGGTAATTCACGTGCGACACCACCGCCACCGCGTTTCAGGATATTAGCCGTCAGACAGGAGCTGCTGTTGGCTCTGCCGATGGCCCTCAACGGTGCTAACAGAGTCGACAGTCCGTTGCCGGCTGTGACCGTCCAGTTCTGCGGCGGCGGATTCTGTTTCGTCAGATGTGTGGGAGAGGCGTTCAACTTTGGAAAGTTGATGGATGCGGGCGATCGGTTGGGTATTGTGGGCGAGTGTGACACTAATGGAAAGTTTATATTTTCTACTGATTGTACGGTTAAGCGTAGAAATGACGGCTTATTTGGTGTGTGTGGCAGAAGTCGGCGTTTACCTGATCTGCCGGTCCCCGGACGCCTCCGTTGCACAGGCAATGAGTGCGCCGACGACGGCGACGGACTTCGCGACCGCTGTTCCAGTTGTGTCGTCCCGTAATATTCGGACGAATTACCGTCTAGTTTGTGGGGAGACGGACTGCGCGAACGCGACTCTAGTGTCAGTCCCGCTGTTCTATAATCGGGAGATACGCTTCGCGACCGCTCCTGATCATCACCAGGTCCTGTCCAGGGCCGATGATGAGTCTTTTTGCTACCGTGTCTGCTCGGGCTTCGACCCAAAGTGGGAGAACCGAACCATTCGTCTCCTCTTAGTCTCGCTAAAGGGTCAGACAAATCATTAATAAAATCGTCAATTGATTGACAAATTATTGCGATTGTCGTCCAACCCATACCCCGAGCCCTTCCTTTTTTTGATGTTTCATATTTAACATAATCGACGATATCATTGACTGTTTCAGCGAATCCATGGTCGGCGGTTGGTGATGTGGCCCGGCCGATCGGAGTGGGAGATCGTCCTCTGGTCCTGGTTGGAGACTGTTGCCGGTTATGAGATACAGACGGCGATCGAGACCTGGATCGCGACCGGCGTCGGAATGAGCCGCCATGGTGCTGGTGCTGCTCGGGGTGCAGGTGGGTGGAAAGTTGTACCAGAGCTGTAACAACGGGCTGATCCTGAATAGCAAATCAATGGATAGCAAGAGTTTTAGAATTATTGAGTAATTAAAAAGATTATGGACTAAATCATTGAAGAAATGGTTGGCCAGAAGTGTGAAAATGAGTGCGAGTTTTAAGTCACAAATGATGTGCACTAGAAATTCAATGAACTGCAGAGGTATTGGTATCGGAGTTGGCATTCAATTAAGTCATTCGCCACTAGTTTTAAATGCAATCTATTAATCACTTGAATAGAGTTTAAGGAGAAAGTTATGTCCAATGAATGTATGGATTGTTTGGAAAAGACAGTGAAAAGACATTAAGAGATGGGACACAAATGAGAGTAACTCTTAAGACAACACACATAAAGGGTTTGTCTCTATCTCAGTGACGGCACAGTATTGAAGTTTTGATGGATACAAATCACTCACATCTGAACTTCTAATATTATGCTTAACATTTGAATCAGCACTAGTATTAGCGTCTGGTCTTCTAATTGCCACTAATTCAAAATCCTTATGAAAATAAAATGAAAAAGGTCAATTTGAATGAAAAAAACAATTGCTAAATAAAAAACTAATTACAAACTACTTATACAATAAGCAAATATCGACATCACATACGATAAGAAACATAAGACAATTGACAGTCTCTCTGTTTTTGGTAAGACATGTAATGCCTGATAGGCCAGTGCTCTACAGATTAATTAATTAATGACTAAAAACTAATTAACATTTCTGTAATACTTTTTTTTTGTTCATTTCAGTTGGAGATTAAAGACTAAGATTTTTGGATCAATTTCTTTGTTTCGATAATGGATTTCATGGCTTTTCAACTTTGAATTTGATGACCACTTTCTGGGTCTGGGATTCAAGTATTACACAAATGTTTTTCTTTTGTTTGGAAACACAATAATCACTAAAAAGAAAGATAGAAAAGAGTTTAAGAACTACTTCTAAGTATTACAACAATTCAGTGGAAAAAAGAGTCTAAAATCTATGAAAAATAATACATGTTTTAGAGGAAAGATATACATAATTATTATTGATATGAAAAACAATATTCTTCTATGTCTTCCACTACCAGTCGATTACGAATTTACTGAAGACTTTTCTGCAATGCATTTCTTCCCGAATAATAATCCGACATATTTTTTGTGCACATTTATGTTATGGAATATATATATAAATATATAGAGTAATACCGAAGCCATTCAATAGGTAATACCAAATTATGACAAATCACATCAATTACCGACTGGACCACTACTGCACATGCATTCTGTACTGAATAGAGCTTTGTTTCTATTGGACAGCAATGGTCAGACCTGAGAGCCTTGGGGCTCACCAAATGCAGAGCTCTGCGTTATTGAAAATCTCTTATCTCTTCTTCGTCTTCGACTGCTTCCACGTCTCATAAAACTCATACTTCGCTCTCTTTGGCGGTCTTTTTCCGAATCACTAAAAACAGATAACAATCATAAGAAACGAATGGAAGCCTTCGGTTCAATCGATAGGTTTAATGCTGTAGACATACCTATGAATCGAGTCTTTCAGCGATTCTTTGCGATTGTTGTTAACCAGAGCTGCCATTTCGGCAAAGTTTTGCTCATCTGCCGGCTTATTGGGGTTCCGGACGGCGCCCATTAGCCGTTGCAATAGGGACGGCCGCTATTTGAATGCGAATCAGTATAATATTTCAAAAACAAAATCAAAACTTTTTTGCTATTTATGTTTCACAACAAGTCTTTTGCAGTGAATTAAAAAATGATAAATGAATAATAATTTTGAGAATTTGTTTGTCTTAATAGAGAAAAGAGTACAATATTTTTGTGTGCATTTGAACGCCAAACGTGTGTTTCAGTGAAGAATTGAAATTTGAAGTTCAGGTGACTTTCAAATTGTTTTGTAGTCAAAAGACATTACAAGTGATTAAAAATCGAAGTCAAATTAATTCTGTGCGGAAATTATGCCAGAGTAAAACAGGTGGAGCAAAAAAATGTACTAGGACTATGAGAATATCTTAGTTTTAGCATTAAGTTTTAAATAACATCGTTTAGATCTAACTTGAAAACGTTTTTTGCTGGTTATTAATCTTATGTAACATTTTTTCAAAAGTGAATTCAAAGTGCTATCAATCGGATGAAAGAAATTTCAAATTTTTATAAATCAAGTGAAAAATTTCAGTTAATTTAAAGATGTGTATAATTGTGGGCAAAAATGTTTCATTCAGCTGGTGATTACCCTGCTACTTAGCCCTGCTACCAAGCTGTTTAGCTAACTAATTTAGTCAATTCTACTAAATTAATCTATCAACTAATGATTAAGCTTGCGATCGAAATGGAGAAACAGATTTACGCACAACTATACTAAATGTACAATTAATTTACAACAGCTATTAGAAGAAAGGTTAATTTACAACAAATTTAAGCATGCAAGTACAATTGAAAATGCATTTAAAATATAGCAAACATAATTAATTGCTAAGAAATCTCTTTGAGTAAAACTATTCTAAGACTTTTTTTTGAGATATGATTTGGTGAACAGATAGAGACTGAGACAAACCACTAATCATTACAGTCATTACACCCATCAGAGCACAGACACCAAAAATACTATTCAGACAAATATTACTTTTATAAAATGTATTGCAATTGGATTACAATACGTTTGTAAAGAAAAATATTTTCAAAATTATTAAGACGTGCAGTGGATTTGAGATTGAGGTAGAGCTCAATTGAAGGGAAGTATTCAATGGTTATATAATTTAATAATGATTTGAATGAACTTTGAAATTGAGGAAAGTTTTAATGAAATCATTACCAAAAAGTGGGAATAATGTTTAGGCATAAAAATTCATAACAAAAAATACTACACTCGAAGCTCTTTTAGTGTAAGATTATGATTATAATTATCTTAAATTAGTTTAAACTTGGTTCAAACTGTTTCCTTTGAAGACCAGGCTTACACTAACGAGATTCGAGCAAAATATTTGCTTTGAAAGAAGGTTTTTGTTGTGGAGTGGAATGGATTTGAGTTTTTTGATTGATTGAAGGATTGATGAAGTGAGCGAAAAAATGAGAAGGATAGTTCAATTGGATAGTTCAAAGGCTGGATGAGTGCGGAATTGAATCAAAAATTGAATAGAGAGAGACTATACACTACCGCTTCTGGAGGAAGAATGGACTGCTTTTCCTGCAAAATACATCGAATACAGAGACACAACGTTAAGACACAAGCGATTTAACAATTCTACCAAAAAATATAAATTAATGGTTTGTTTAAAGCACAACAAATGCTCGAATGGACAGCCCAAATCTAACAGGCCTTTGTTTTTTTCTGATTTGAGTAAGTACCAATTGGCAGATTTAATAGTAGACTGTTTAAGATCAGTTTAAGTCCTTACGAATAATATTGGCTTTTGTTGAGAATTGAAGGAAAAAAGTTATTTTTAAGTAATTATTGTATTGTTTTTTAAATAGACACTCATTTTTGGCAAAGTTCTTATGTATGACTCGTTTTGGACTTACAGATAGGCCGACGCCTGGGATCTGTCCGAAGCGAGTGGTCTTCCAGTTTTCTAATACTAGAAATCCGGCGTATATTTTGCCGACAGTCAGCCGACCGTTCTTTAGCTCTGGGAAAAGAAGTCGCTTCGGATTATAAATGAAGGCAATGGTTGTGCCCATACCGTCGTGGGTTGGAATCAGTTTGTCGATAATTTTCTTAGCCTGGAGTGGCCATAGTTTGGTCAGGGTATGTCTCAGTTCCCTATCAGCTTGGTCCATTTCCTCTGCGGGTCGCATTTTGATGCTCAGGTTCTCGCGAATCAATGCAAACAAAGTTGTGGTGAAGTTAACCTTGCCCTCTTCCGTTATTGGCATGTTCATACGAATAAGTTTCTGAAATTGAGCACGATTAAAATAATTGTCAAATAAGTGAGAACCAGAATACCTTATAAGCCAGTCTATACGGACACTTATTACCGAACCCAAGGGGCGGATCCATATTTCTCAGCATATCATACATTTCGGAATAGTGTATAAATCCGGTGGCGTTTGGATCATATTCAGCCCATACTCTGATATACTCATCCAAGTGGTGGGCGCCCAAAATAGATGAGTCACGGGTCAGGTAATCGAAGTTATCCATAATAACGGCCACGAATAGATTCAACATCTGTTTAGAGCATTTTAATAATTAATTTGGAAAATGGCAATAATGGGGGCAAATATACCAGAAATGAGCAGAAAAATATGAATGTGACAAAGTATGAATAAGCCAGGTCTGAGCCACAAGTTTCCATATCAACCGGATTTTTGTTGGTCATGGAGTCGCACGGCTTTCCCGATATGCATGAAAGCATAATGGACTGCCAGGCCTCGCCAGTGGCACATCTATTTTCATTTCGACCAAGATAAATTAGATGAGGTTCGCAAATGCAAACAAGAAATGCAATTTTCCAACAAAATTCCAGTGCATTCGTTGTAATGAGAAAACCAAAATGCATTCACAAAAATCATAAGACATTTATATAAAAATCGTATTAAAAGAAAGAGCAAAAACCAAAATAGGATATTTTGTGTGACAGGGGAAAGGAGGGGAACGGGTGAGGAGCCATAAGCCAGAATGGTGTTTTGCTAATAGACTACTTGCCTGAACAGAAGCATTAATCCTTGTATGAAAGTTCTAAAATTGTTATGTCGGGATAAGTTAGAGTCTGCAGAGTAGTCTGCAGGACTAATTGATATATTGCCAAACACCTAAACACAAGGCATAGCAGGGGATTAAACTACAGACACAACTAATAATTATTAATAATAACTACAGAGAAAGAGCATAACATAACTACAGATATGTATAGATTTTTAACTACTATTAAGTAAACCAATTATATTTTGAATACAGAATATTACACAACGAAAGTCACGGCTAACACTTCAGTACAGAAAGTATTTACAGAAATGTGTGAATGAAATATCACTAAAAGAAAGAGCTTTTGACAGAAAACATTAACCAAATGGTGGGAAACAAAAACACATTGAAATATCGATTTCTTATAAGCCATCGAAAGTCATACAAACAATATTTTTTAAAAGTTTTTGTTTCTATTTTCGTTTCAATTGTTTGCGAAGAAGTCATCGGTTTTTGATTTGCAAAGAATAGTTTACTTTTGTTTTTTTTCACTACTATTTTCTAGGATTTTTTGAACTCTCTGGTGAACAGAGAGGGCGAAGGACTCACCGGAATAACAATATTAATGACTGCATGAAAGTGCGAAAATTGGTGTGGCGATTGATTTCGGAGTCGGTCTCAAAATCCATATTACCAAATACCTATTGGAGGCGCACAGTAAGACGTGGGTACGGTGGGGGTCAGAAGGTGTGATTACACAGAGATTAGAGATTTGCACCCAGAGTTTAGTCGACAAAGAGTGAGAGAATGAACGATTAAATAGAATTAGCACATAGCAATGGCCGTGGAGGGGGACAGTCATCGACTAATTGCAGGGTGCAGTCACTATCAGTGGTTAATATCGGCGAATGGACTTTTCAATGATCACAAGCGCTATGTTTTTGAATGGCATTCATATTAATCAATACCTAACGTTTCCACTAAATTACTAATTCACGGGATTACAGGACAGTTAAAGGTCTGGCAGTTTTGATTGGAGGATAGACACAACTATAGCGCACGACTAGATATCATAATTATATACATCTAATACAGTCATCAATTCACAGTCTATTATCTATTGAGAGGAACATCACATTATATGACAACCGAAGCCAATGAATAACAAATTTTGACACAAAAAACAACTCAATAATTAAAACAGAACTTCTAAATGAGTGGAGAGAATATCTATTTCGTATCGATAGGACGGAGCGATTTTGCCAGAACCACATCGATTATCATTTGATAACTACAATGTCAATTTCTATTTCGAAACAGTCGTACCACTAATTTGTATTCAGACACATGTAATTACAACTATTTTCTAAGACTTAAGACTAAATTAGTTTCTAATTCTAAATGTATTTAATGTTTAAGAATAGGTTAATAATTAAAAAATGAGTAGAAAAGAGTTGTGCGCTTTTGAGGCACACCATTACCTGCATTCCGATAATTGCATAAATAAAGAACAACATAGCGATGAGCAAACATACATAAGGCAGCGCCTGTTGTAAAGCAAAGTAGAATACATGAGAACACACTTTAGGCTTAGATTTCTGGTCAGTCGTTCGACACAAATGTCCCGATCGATGCCCCAAACGACTAATCATTTGTAAGGTTACATACTTTGAACGATTGGATAAAAGTCCAGAGCAATATACGTATGGTATAGCCCTGGCGTAAAAGTTTAATGAGTCGGGCCGCTCGGAACAGGCGTAGGAAACCGACACTGATGAAATTGAATTCCTATTCAAATAAAATATACACGTTTTATGCCATTGATTAAAGATTTATATCAAAGTCACTGCAAATATATGACACATTATAATAAATAAGCAGGCTATTCTGTAGTTAAATCGTTTATAAAGAAAATAATCTAGCAAGACATTGACATGGAATATTCTGAGTTAGAATAAATTGGATAAATATTGCGATACATTTGCTTGAAGTCAATCTTGACAAATAATAAATAATGGAACATCATATTCATTTAATTTGCATGGTTAGCCATCATAAATACATGTCAGAAATGTCAATATCGATCAGGTCATACCTTATTGCTGACTGTAATCTCCATGACAAGTGCATCGATAACACTGCCCACCACTGTTATGAAATCAAATGTATTCCACGAATCTTTGAAAAAATTCTTCAACAAAAACAAAATAAATTAGAGGAAGAAATTGTTATTAATTATCAGCGAAGAGATTAAAAAAGAGATGAAAAGCGTTTTTGAAGAATTTGCTGCATATGTTTTTGCTAGGTAAGGAAAATATAAATTGTATACTTCGCAGTTTTGATTCTATACTAGTTAAGCTTTAAAGTAAAGATTGTTTTCCATTAGAAAGAAATGTTATTTAATTATTGGTTTATTTGAAAGATAATGATTTTTAGTAATTAATTTAAATGGATCAAATTTAGTTAAAAGGGTGCAAACCTTGCATCCTAACGCGATTAGTTTGAGTATACACTCTAGGAGGAACAACGCTGTGAATATTTCATTCAAGTAGCTCAACCAGTCTACATAGGAAGGATCTGCATCGTGGTACTATAAGAATTGAAGAGAGACAGAGCACAGATCAGTTGTGGTTCCAAACCGTTTTTGGCACTGCATTTATATCGCGTCTGATTTAGTGGTGAATTTTAAAATCAAAATAATGGATGAATTGCAGAGTGAAGACGCGATTGGCATGTGATTAGTTTTAGTGAGATAGGTCCTTACTTGAGCACTGTTGCTGGAACTTATAAGCTTTTTATTGATTTATTTTCCGAAATGCGAAATAATCATGAATTACTGAAATTTTGCCCAGGGCTATTTTTCCTTTATGAATAATGCAGTAACTAAAAAAAATTACTTAATCTAGTAATGGATCTGAAAACATATTTGAAGAACTATCAAATAAATGGAAATTTAATCAAATAAAACATATTTCGCAATGTTATCATCAATTAAACGAATAAGAGTGACCACATCTGCTTAGTTATCACAATTCTCCTGATCTTGCTCCAGTATTTCAAAAATAATATTAAGTTCTTCCAATATTTTCTGAAGAATAGATCTTTTTCGTGATTTAAGGTTTGGTAATCAATGGTTGTTATACTAGGGCATAAAACTCCCTGGTTTCAACGGAATGTCACATTGAAATTGTTTTTGTTGATTTGGTCACCCTAAAACGACTGGATACTGCTGTCTCATAATATTCTCCCATATTAAATTGATAGTAAATGTTAGCGTGGAACTAAATAAACAAATTGTCCATTTCATCAAATTTCAGATATGTTCAATTAAGCTTGTAAATTCCCGACTTCGCAAAATAGTTATTTGATAGATGAAATTGCTCACTTAAGCTTGATTACTTGAAACTGTCGCCCACTTATAAATTCCAACAACAATATCAGCAAAATAAGAATTACTTGGAAATGAAAAAATAAAAACAAAACGTTAAACCAAAAAACAAATTGAAAATAACAACTAATCTATGAAAAAAATGTTTGAATCAAACAAAGCGATTGTGAATTAAATTTCATGGGAAAGGGATTTAAATATTTGGTATAAAATATATTTGCGATTAAAAATTATTTGTCTAATAATTATATGATTAATAATAATAATAACAATAATAATGAGTTTGTGATCGCATAAAATCAATGGAAATGGTGTCAAAAGAATGGAAGAATTGATGAAAAAATTACTTTATTTTTGATAAAATAAAAAATAAAATGTATTGAAAAAAAAGTTAATTATAAGGTTTGATGAAAATGAGCAGGGACAAAATGAGTTTATAATATGAGTAGAATTATCAGCTAAATGTTCATTAACTCAATGATAATTAGTTTTTGCCTTTGAGTTATAATAAACGCATTCATGCTTTGTTCAGTTCATCGCTTTTTTTCATCACTTAATTGGAGGCAAACGAATACATGCCTTAAATTTTATGACACTTTTTGTTAGAAAAATATTTTTTAATCACTTTATCGTCAAAAATGCACAAAATTGTCACAGATTTTAGTTTCAAGAATTCGATTAAATGCACAGAATATCAAATGAATTTTGAATCTCATGCCATGCAAGTTGTCAAATGTGAAGGGATTGGATGAGGAATCACAGGGAAAGGATGGGAATTGGTTTAGAAAATTAGTCGAAAAACACTTTATCAGTGTTTGGATCGATTTCTTAATTCCTTTGAGAGTTTGTTTGGTTTTTTTCAAAAATTAAATTTATTCGATGTGACGAAAATCGTAGACTTTTTTCGACTCATTTTTTCTGTATATAAATTGAAAACTTCTTCAAATTGTTTACGAAGGGAACGAAAATCCAATAATTTTTCCGATGAGATTTCGTGGAAAAATTCTCTTGGATTTCATCAAAATGTCGAAATACTTCAACGAATTCAAAGCTTGTGTCCATTGATATGAATATTATTTTCATTTAAAGGGTCTATAAATAAAACTACAGAGGGATGGCTAGAAATTTGCATATGAATGGACCCGAACTCAAAAGAGTGAACACATGCAGCAAATTATTAGATTCAGTGCTTTTCAACAACACTTTTGTCGCCTTTTCCTCTTTCTCTTTCTTTCTCTCTCTCTCTCTCTCGGACATAAAGGTTCGAGTTTTTGGTCCGACTCTTATATTTAGGTCTTACCCGACATCCGAAGGCTGTAATCTTGAGCATACATTCAAGGGTAAAGAGTGCAGTAAAGGTTGCATTTGTGTATTGAAGAGTCATTTTGTAGTCATCTGTCTGTTGGTAGTACTGTATGACAGATAGAGAGACAGAATAGATTTGAGTTGAGCCCCAAAAACACAACATTTGCCACCAAAACATTTTATAGGACTTTAATACTAAACCAATGTTTTAAAAGTCAAATAATAAGAAAAAGAGTTGTATTTAAGGAGAAAATAAATGGAAACCAATTCGTAAGAAAGAGAAAAATATAAATTTAAGTGAAAGAAAACGAAAATAAACGGCTGTCCACTAGAATTGCAAAACTATTTTCTATGAAGTACTTGTAATTTTACTTTTTTTTGTTAGTCTTTTGACGAGTCATTTAGTATTCTTAGTGTTTCCCTTAAATTGTAAACGACTTGGTATTTGTCTGAATTAAGTCAATTGTAAAGAGCTTTTCGACTCACAGATTATATGAAAAATGAAGAATTGTTTTTTTATCTTGTTCTTCTCTGTTTATCAACCATAAATGTGCAGAACTTTTTGTTCAGTAGAATCTATGCAAATACTTAAAAACTAACTGGCCTAAATCTTTTCTACTCGAATGTTTAATTTAGCAGAGATTCTACTGAAGTATTTCTAACTTTTTTTTGAGTTGAAATTAGCTTGCATAGCTCTGAATGTTATTCAAATTTGTTCAGTGATGTAGAGTTAAAACAACTAATTTATGTGTCAAATGGATATAATCTATGATCAGATGGTTTTTCAAACGAAACAACAAAAAAAAGTTTCTTATTTAAGAAGATTAAGTTCATCATTAAATGCCGAGAAATTGCTCTTTAGATCTAATTAAAATCCCCCAGGATAATACACCAGTTTTATCCAGTCGTCACAATTTCATTTAAATACATAATTAAAGAATAAAACTATTGTCTCGTTTCTTATGTTTCTTTGGCAAATAATTTATCAAGATTATTGTTAGTTTTTGAACTACTGTTAGTGCTATGAACTGAGAATAGACTTATTTCCTGGAATGTGCCCATGGTATTGGCCCAGTTTCCAGCCTTGATTTGGAATGACATAGTGCTCATTGAATTACTGTTTGTATCAAACAAATAAATCTGAAGTCTGGCAACAAAATGGATCAAATAGAAGATGATTAATGTTTGTCTCCTTAGATGTTTGAAAAAACAAAACCCTATTTTCACTACAACTTCCTGAATACAAGCTATATTTGTACAAGATAAAATTAGTAGAAATTAAATCAATCAGAGAAAATAAATTGAATCAAAGACAATTGATGAAAGTATATAAGTTATAATCAATCATTTTTTGATATCCTGATACAGATTAGCAAAAATTATTGGGTTGTTATGAGAAATAGCTGCAAAAAGACCAGGGTCACAATTAACAGTTTGCAAAATAATCCATCAAAGTTTTGTGAAAATTATAAGTTAATCTTTTCGTTCGCACCAAAGATGAAGAGCGCAAAAGTGGAGCATATTTTCAATTAATTATCTCTTTCTCTGTTTGATAATAATTTTTTAGCGGACGGGAAAGGATTCTACAGAACAGAGGGTGAGATAGGGTTTGGGATGAATGGTGTGCTATGGAATTATACATAAAATTAGAGCGTTTAATATATACGTATATCATATATATTGAAATATAGAGAACAATATGCACCGTATTATTCATAAATTTAGGCCTTAATTATTGATATTTTGAATTTTAAATTCTCATGCAATTTGTTATAGAAATCAAGTGCTTCTGACAAATGTTTTTAATTAATTATTCAGTTTCAGATAGATATTTGAGCAAATATTTCATATCTGGTCAAATCATCTTGGAATTAAAAATATGCAAATTATATGCATATTTTGGAAAAAAGGGAATTTATAATTAATTTTATGGTTCTCTGTCACTGAATTTTTTTGAAAAGTATTTTTTTAATCAATTTCTTGATGTTCTTTGGAATGTCATGCAATTCAATAGCACTTCTTTATTCTGAGTATTAGCACAATAGGCACCAAATGCACCACTTTTTCCGAACGGAATGACATATTATTCGATATTAACCGCAAATGTTTTTGCAGTTCAGCTCATCTTTTGTTGGAAATATAGAGAAAAATATTTGCATTTCTAATATCGAAAACATTGGAGAAAATTGTTTTCCGGATCTAATCTTCGAACTCATAAGTAAATGGATTTTTGTTTTATAGCTCAAAACGACTCAAATATCCAATGAAAACAACGTCTTTTGCCGGCAAAAATATTGATCTCTTTTTTATAGTAGTGAGGATGGGCTCAGAATAAATATCAATCAATTAATTTGATTGAATTAATCTCTTGAAAGAGGAGAGAGTTTGAGCCAAAAGACTGGAAATATTTTCGTGCGAAGTATTCGTTAATAAATTAATGTTTTTAAAATAAATATTTTGATTTTAAATCAAATATTATTTTTCCGTTTTCTCTATAAAAATAGTCTTTAACTTTGAGTGCTTTCAAAATGAACTGCAAATCATTTTTCATCTCAAATCCAACATAAAATAGCTGTTGAAAGGCGAAACTAGGTCATTTAGCGACTGACCAAATTGATTTTCAGACTCGACATGAGAGAGACTATCAAATGTTCGTCTCATTTGTTTCTCACATCAATTCATTCAAAGAATTATAACAATTAGTAAACAAAATGCCGTTTGATTTCATGCGTTCAGAATATTCTTATTATTCGTTATCTAATTATTCTATAGTAAAGAAAATCTAATTTATTCTCAATTAGTTTAATAGTAATTAATTATTCTGTTCTAATTTCTGAAAGATCATTTAGAAATGTCTAACATCTGTCTCATTAAAGAAACACACCCTCAATGGAAATCATAGTTGTTTTCAGAGTTAATAATGTTCTTTAAAAAAACAAATGAATTAATGAATGAATGACTAAAATTCAAACAAATTTTGGAAATTATTTTTGTTTATGAATTATAAAACATTTCATAAGAAAAAATGTTTATGAAATTAAGAGGAAAGAAATAGATTCTGTGCTAAAATTATTGTCAAATGGAATGTTTGATTAGATTTGAAAGAAATGGTGAAACGGATACTCACTTTCATCATTAGTAGAATAGTGTTGAGTACAATCAAAACCATAATAAAGTACTCGAAAGCGGTGGACACAACAACTCTCCATATTTTATATTTGAGTGAGTCTTTGTCTTTAGGCATATACCGTTGCAGAGGTCGGGCCTGAATGGCAAAATCAATGCACGACTTCTGATTTTTGTCGAGCTCTCCCTCCTCGAGCTCCTTCTCTCCCTGTTCTTGGAATGTGATGATAATTAAGGCAACGAATATGTTTACGAAGAAGAATGGAAACACTATGAAGAATATGACATAGAATAGTGACATCTCGATACGGAACCGGGGCAATGGACCATGGTCCTCGAACACAGAGTCCATTGAGTTTTGAAGCACTCTGTGAACAAAATAATAGCATTACTGACTTAAAGTACTTTAAAATGTATCATCATTAAATAAACAATTTTAATTGATTATAACAGATGGTATATTTTTGACCATTGTCTGCTCTCTTTTTGCAAGTATATTTTGAAAAGGCTCTGAATTAAGCATCTTTTAATCTTACAGAAAGCTAGGTACTTTTAGAATAGCTCTTTAGAATTTATTTGCTTGATCAATTTATTTGCTAGCACTACGCAAAGTTTTTATTAAAAATTACTTTGAAAAGATTTATTTAAATTCAACCAATAATTTGTTGAAATTTCAAATGAAATCGAGTATTACTTCAGAATCTAAACAAATGTAAAAATAAAAACAAATCTTTTGAAAAAAGGAGTAAAAGATAATTGAATTCAATTTTGTTTCAATCGTTTTCTTCACTATATTTTAGCGAAAAGTCTTGAAAATTGAATTCAATTACAAAACATGAGATACGAATGAATGCTATAATAGAAAACGAGTGCAAAACAATTCAAATGAAAAGGAAAGTCAAGAATTTATTCTACGTTTGCAAAAAATACACTGAAAAAGAGGAATACCTCAAAAATAGAGATAGAATGGAAAGAAAAACTCATTTCAATACTGGAGAACAACTTATGTGTGAAAAATATTCAATAAAAAAATACGTATTGAATAAGTTTGTGCTCCAAATATATTGAAATCAAAATAATATATGCGATGATATCTCCACTTTCTTTTTGAGCTATAAATCTTTGAGGAATCGTTAGGACAGAAGTGAGAACACAATCATATAATGTATGAAAATTCTCTGCCAACAGAATAGGATTCAATTGTCAATGAATGGCAACCCTTGTTCTCCTGAGTGCTGAGCAATGCTTCAAAATTATAACTGATTGTGAAGTGAAAATGTAAAAGGATTCAAAAATAAAGTATTACTTCGTTTTTTCCGATTGTATCAGGAATTGAAAGCGAAACTTTGCATGATTCTCTAACTGTTATGATCATTTCCTGGCTCTATTTAATGGCAGTCAACGATTTCTTTTAATATATTTGCTGTTATGTAAGGAAAGAATTGTGAAAACATGATATTGACTGGAATTTCCTGAGAATAAGAATGGGCCTAGCTTCATTCAGTTGTGGATAAATTCATTGATTTGCCGGATAGAGAGCAGACATGAGAGTCAATTCAAATTCAGAACGTTTTGAATAATAAAAGTAATGGTTTATAAATATGAAATATAGCGCATACTGTGGCCATCCTTCACCCGTCTGTACAGTGAACAGTGTGAGCATCGCTGCGATAACATTGTCGTAATGGAACGGATGTTTGTCCCATTTTCTTTTCTTAACGGTCGGCGGCTTGAATTTCGAGGTAAACTCAAAATATTCGCCACTAAATTGATGTCGAAAATTGAGCCGAAAAAATATGCGCCAAAAGGGACAAAAAAATTTGTTTGAGTGACAAAGAAATCAATGCCTTTAAAGGCGTTTAAAAATAGACACAAAACTAAATATGCATTTCGGAGAAGGCATTTGGACTGAGCAAAGGGTAGAGTCAATGGATCGATAAAGCAAATAAATGGCTATAACCAAGAGGCTATACTTACGCGCAGTCACTTTGGAACAGTTTTGACTCATCCGTACAATAATTAAACCTTCCGTTGAATAGTTGGACAGCAATCACAGCAAAGATGAATTGAAATAACATATAGACTATCAAAATATTGAACACATTTTTCAGTGAAGTCACCACACAATCGAAAACAGCCTATAGTCGGGGACAGAGAGGATAGGGTTTGTGTTAGAATGAAAGACAGGTTAGAGCAAGAATTTTAAATTTAGTTTTTATTTAAAGTGACATTACTTTCAATTTGGGAACGCGTTTAATGGTCTTTAGTGGTCGCAATACACGTAATACCCTATGGATTGACATAAAATATTTGGATTACAATGAATACAATGAATATTTGCCAAAACAATTATAATTTATTCTTTTTGTTTACGTTACCCCTTGATTACCAGTTAATTGAGATTGATCATATTTGTGGCTGATTATTTACCTGAGAGATTTGATAACGCCCAAACTGGTTGCCTTGCCTGAGTCTCCACTTTAGAAATTAAAAAAGTTTCAAATTAACATGGTTAAATGAAAGAATCAGTGATGGTTAAATAATTGATAAGAAAAGTCTTTTACTGCCCACTCGAAAATATAGGAGTAGCAGTGGGAAGGTGGGAAGGGCTTTTCTCATATTTTTCAGGGATTTAAATGATGTCAACTCATGTTCTGATCCCCGAAATGCCGAACAGATTAAGAATTGTTTACGACTGAAATGATTTCGTGTCGTATTAATAGAGGAAGTGTTCAAAAGTGAGCACTTAATAGAAGTTTTTTTCGGAGCAAAACTCAATTGATTTCCAAAATTCATTTAAAATATTTTTGATGAAAACTTAATCCTATTTTCAAATCCTAAGCAATGAACTGAAAGAACATTTATATGATTCGATTAAAGCAAAGTCTGTTGAATAGGACTGTTCCCAAAGATCCCAATTAATTGAATGTTTGACTTTGAGGACCAGAACCACCTGACTGTTAGGTCTGGTATAATTCACGACTATATTCATGCCATGAGACTCGTTAAAGATTTATACAATTATTTATCATATTCTGAGTTAGATTTGAATAAAGATCAAAGTTTATACCTATTTGAAAAGCCTACACATTTTTGAAGGCAAGGTATTAATGGAGTAACTGAATCGACTGACTTACATGAATGCGAACGCAATGGCACAGAGGGCACAGATCACGACAATGGCATCCAGAATGTTCCATAAATCACGACAGTAGGAGCCAGGATGTAGGAAAACACCTTGGTCGATTACTTTGAGTAACATTTCGATTGTGAACACACCAGTGAAGGCATAGTCGAAGTACTGGAGCACATCATTGATGTCTGAGGTTTCATCGACCGGGTCTTCGGCCGCTAAGGCAATGGACGACAGAGTGATTATAATCATAATAAAGGCGTCGAAGTAACGCATATTTGTCACATAATGGGCCGTCCGTCGGATCGGATTAGAAGAGGACAGTATGAACATGGAAGAATAGGGCAGCATTGGCCTTGGACCCGTCACCTCCTCCTCTTCTTCGTCGTGAGGCTCGACAAATGGCTTCGGTTTCGGTATTTTCACTAATTCGAACTCAATTTTGCTAATATCAGTGTCACCGCCGCCACCCCTGGCGTTGGCCAACGGCGAGGGCGGACATATATTGACTGACGGCAGTAAATCAATGTCATCGCCGTCTCCATCTGTGTTTGTTCCCTGTCTGTGCAGGTCTGCGATCTCTTTCTCAATCTCTTCTTTATTTCTCTCTCTGTCGACTTCTGCTTCTTCTTCTTCAGCGGCGGTCAACTCCTGGGCATTGGCCAAATTGTCGACAGCAATGGCCAAGAATACGTTCAGAAGCGTATAGTTACCGAAGAGGACTAGTATAATGAAGTAGACGCTGTAAATCATGCCACCGCCATGAATACCGCCCTGAGATTTGATGGCTTTGTACATGACTTCATTCCAGTCCTCTCCCGTCAGGATCTGAAACACTGTCAAGAGTGCGATTGCGAACGAATTGAAGTTTGCCGGAGGCGTTCCCTCTTCGAAGTTGAAACTATCGACCCGGACATCAATTTAGGCATTAATTCACAGATAATTAATTCAAAGTAAATAATCGATGAAAAAATCAGTTGAAGAACAGACTCTCAAATTGACTTTTGCTATCAATTCAGTTAATGTAAGTTTGAGGTTTGGACCATTTTGACAGACAGTTCAGGGGAAAGAATAAAGGGCTGACACTTACGCGCCTCCGAATAACTGCATTCCAAGCAATGCAAAGATCAGAATGAATAAGAAGAGTAGAAACAGTAAACTAATGATAGATCGCATCGAAGCCAACAGAGAAATGACTAAATTCCTCAGCGATGACCAGTACCTGAGCGATGGAAAGGTTGGAAAGAAGAGACAGAAAATTTATTTTAATTGAATTTCAATCGATTTGTTTCTAAATAAATCAATTTTTGGGCAAATACTTTGTGACTTTGAATATCCTGAGCAAACGTAAGGCTCTTAACACAGAGAAGCCAAACGAACCCCCCTTTACTTCAGACCAAATAACTTCAAAAATACTGCCGAATATCACCTGAAAAATCAGTGAACGCTTTTAATTAGTATTCAAACGAAGGCACAGATAATTAATTATTGTTTATAGAGATATGCATTAAATCTAAGGACAAAAATTTCATTGTAATTCATGACAACACTTACCATACAATCAAATCGATTGAACGCGGATTCAAAATAGCATTTGATTCCTAACGCATATAATTTAACACACATTTCGCATATGAAAAGACCTAAAAAGACAAACTCCGCGATATCTGTGAGATGGGAACAAATGGAAAATCGTTTTCTAAATTTTTTACAAGAATTGTTTGGAAAAAACAAATTTGTTTCGAAATAAAATTTCCGGTAAGATTTAGATTAAAGGATCGGAATATGGTGTTCTCATTGTTGGTATTGCTGTTGGTTCAGATTAAACTTCTGGCTGAAAGATCAATTTTTCATATTTTATTCTTATGTTATTTTAAATTTCACAATAAATGCCATGATAACATGTCTAAGGGAATTAAATAAATCAAAATATATTTGATAGTATTATAAAAGAATAGGTAATTCTGGCGAAATGTCTGCGATTTATTCAAAAGACTTTCATATTGTGAGAGATTACTTTTGTGTTTAGTACTGAAAGCAATGATTTGAGAAACAAAAATAATTTGTTTGATTGGATTATCTCTTATACAAGAAACAAATAAGACCAGGGATGCATATCTAAAGTTGCCGTAGATATGTAGCCTTTGAAAATTTTTAATAAGTGGGAGTAAGCTAATTTGTTTACCATTTCTTCATGCATAACATTTTTAAATTATAGAGGAGATCAAGTTGAAAATTTAACTCTTTTACTCTAAGATAATTTTAGATTCGACCTTCGTCATCCCTGGATCCCAGAGACATTCAACTGATTAAAGACGGGTTTCGTAACCCATATTATTGAATACATTTGCGATTGGATTAAACATCAATTCGATTATTCGTTTGATGTCATCAAATACTGGGTTTTGTCTGAACACTGGCTTTCAGTTCAGATTTTGTTTTTTGTTTAGAAAATAAGAAAACTAATTGAAAATTCTTTCGGCGGAAATGAATTGCATTTTTATATACTTTTGAGCTAAAAATGAAATACTTTCACAATTTCTCAAAGCATGTGATTCTCGTAAAATCGATATGTAATCAGAGACATTCACACAAATTTATATATAAAGATGGTCATTTCAAGTACCAGATCATTTTTCTTTCGAATCACTTTTCTAATTTGTTCTAAAAATAGATTTTTGTAGATTTATCTATCAAAAATATCAAAGTAATTTGATATGGCAAAAATTCTTATGCCAATCTTGCTCATGTAATGTTAATGTAGCATTTAATCTTTGAAAAATATACTTTCTCTTTTTGAAACTAAGTTGTTAAAAAGAGGAATTAAATTGAAAAGTGTCTTGGTTGACTAAAATATGAGAGAATATATGTGCATAGCTTTTATTTGAACCGACTATAGACTGGGTCATCCAATAGTGTGGACATCAGTGGCTCTAATCATTTTCTGCTAATCTTATTTATTGGAAATACTTTCTATGAAATATTTAACAAGATTCCTTAGGGAAATAAAAGATATTTTCAAATGAAATTCTTAGAAATCATTAGCCTCTGATATATTCCAGATTTGGTAAAAAGTTGAGCAATTGATTGATTAAATTGAAGCCAGAAATGATTGATCTGTCCATTGGGGTAACAGACAGACAATAAAAACATCGTTAGATTTGTGTAATATTTTTCTCAATCAAAACATAGGCTATAAATCAGAAATCAATACCGAAATGAGAACATAATATTAGCCGAAAACGGATTGTATTTTATCGAAATCAAGAGAATATTCAACAAAAGGAAAGACTAATATGTTTTATGTCTTACACAAGAAGTCTGTCAGCCATTTCTCCTGTCCTTTGTGTTCGACGGCAACGCAGGCAGTGTTCATAAATACCAGAACTATGACAAACCAATAAAAGCCTTGGGTTTTGATCATTCGGCGGACACCGATCCTAACGATTAAGAACCAAAATGTGAGTCACAACTAAAGGGCTTAGATTTTTATTCACTAATAATAGCCAAGATGTTAGCTCATTAGCATATCCTGTTTGTGTTAACCCCGGAACGCAAATAATATTTTAAGTATTATTTATTCTCTAATCTAAATAGTATCAAATATGCTGAGCTCTGCGCTAATGGTTTATCGATTTTTTATTCAGTGAAACTTTGCCCTTTCCTTAGTGCCATCATCTTGGTTATCATTGAATATTTTGATACTTGTTATGTAATGCAGTGCTTTATCTTATTAGATATTTATATCTTGAGATATGGGCTAAACATGAAGTCAGAGATAGTGTTACTGAAACTGACCTGAACCGTTTTTCCGCCTTCCAGAACGCTTTGCAGGCGCCTTTATTTTTAATTTTTGAGTGTAAATAGGAAGCCCTTGCGAATCCTTTTGCCACCAAGTTAGCATTTTTTGATTTTTTTCAAAGGATTAAAATTCAGATCAATATTAAACCAAAAAATAAATTTAATTAATTTTAAAAAATAGCGAAAATTCTTTTCATTTTTCTAATTTTTTGGATTTAATTGAAAGCGACAAAAATAATGAAGCACGAAAATAAGCTGTTGAAAAAGCTTTTGGTAATACCCTAGGGAAAGGATCGAGGACAAAAATAAATTCGATCCATTATTGCAGTGAAGAGCAAAATTCATGCACATTATCGGAGGAGACGTTCAGTGCGTTCATTGCATTGCGATTCGCATTACATTCGACTCACTTGAAAGACATCAGCAAAACCACAAACAATGCAAACATGACTTAACACACGAACAGAAAAATATCAACATAAACATACTGGGAGTACAATTCCAGCAATTAATTGCCTAACATCTCAAGACAGACTCGAATTTCAAGATTCATAGTGTGAAATGGAAAAAGAGCGGAAAAGATAGAAGAAAAATTAACCAAGAGAAGAATAATAGAAAATTTTGAAGCTTCAACTATTTAAAGATTAACGAATACTCAATTGATGTGAAATTTATTACTACACATTTCTTTTATACAAGGACAAGAACTTGTAAAAACTAGTTCCGGCTACTTTAAAACCCCTCCAGGTATAAATTTGGTCAAAATATGCAGTGGATGAGAGATTTCTCAATAAAAACTTATATTTTAATAAATAATGTATTATTGGAAAGAAAACTCTAAACCTTTGCTTAAGGCGTTTGAAAATGCCTAAGAAAGTTGGCCTGGATACAAAAGGCTTATTCAAATATATATAAATAATCTAATAATGTATGGTACCAGAACTTGACAAAAATGAGTCTCGATTTTATGTCAAAAAATCTCTGTACTGTATAACAACAGCAAAGGGTAAACAATAAACCAAAATATAATTTCATTATTAATGACTCGAAGACTAATCGAAAAGAATAATTCACATCAATTGAAAGATCCGACTCTTTTCCTTTCCTTGTTCTGATTTTTTCCCATTTTTGCACAAAATTTAATAAAAAGAAATGAGAGGAAAGTAGAGAAAGGACGGGGACGGGAGCGGGAGAGAGAGAGAGAGAGAGAGAGAGAGAGAGAGAGAGAGAGAGAGAGAGAGA
>JAQIWP010000361.1:0-27710 GCA_034695525.1 Euzetes globulus
GAGGAGAGAGAGAGAGAGAGAGAGAGAGAGAGAGAGAGAGAGAGAACTGCCCATTTTCATGTCTAACATCAGTGCTGTTCGGAAGGTTTTATAAATATGCAAAACATATCAAACATAGACTCAGATTTTAGTTATGAAAAACTCTCAAATATTGAGAAAATGTTATCAAGCATATAAGTTACAGAATAGGTATTCACAAATAAGTCACATTTTTCAAAAAACTAAGCTCATCTCATATCTGTCTAAATTATACCTTATCCCTATATTGTAGTGAAAGAAGACCAAAAAATGGGTAAGATCAATTTAGAGGCCAAATAGTGAATGATCTAAAATTGGTGAGAAAAGCATTGAAAAGATCGACCTTCAATTGTTATAAGATGGAGACACTCCAGGGGCCGGAATTAGTCCACATCACAGTTATTCTTATTGTTCTTTTGACCAAAACAAGTCGATTGAGTCAAATCATTTCGATTCTCACAATTTGATAGAACAGTTCAAAAGGATTTTAACAAAAAATTATATATTAGTTTGATATCGAAAAGTGCAGTTCAAAAGACTTTACTATTTTTTAGTGATTCGATTGGAACCAAATTTTTATAATATTTCTGAATTTTCTTAATATAAATATGGAGAATATGTGCTCTGAGAGCGGATCAGAGACTAAATAATAATATTCTTGGGTTAAAAATATTTTCTCTGTTAAAAAACCTGCAGTGAATTTATTATAGAAGTCGAGATCATGACTGACCCTACAATTACTTATCGGTGCGCTCACACCGAAAGGCATCATAACTACAGACCACTATTCACATACAAAACAAAATGTGTTTAAATTATTTAATACACAAAAAACAACATTAAAATTATAATCAATTTGTGTTGTTTTCTTGTATTCAATTCAAAGCTAACCAACAAAAGCTCATTAAAGCCAATAATATTTCGGCTTATCTTTGCAATAGAGGCTCACATTTATGGATAAATCAATTAGTTTAAAATTAATAGTTTGCCTGAGAGTGGAATTAAAAAATAGCTGCGACTGTAGATATTGTCGGAATTTATAGCCTTTTCACCCCATTATAGAGATTTTTGTTAAAATTAATAGACAAATATTTAACAAACGATTGCCATCGAAAATAATTAATCCCTCAAAAAGTGCAGTCTTTTTATAATCGACATTAAGTTTTATAAATTATTTTTGATTAAAAGATAAAACCGTTTTTCTCGATATATAAATATCAAGAATATTTCATTTTGCTGTCAGATATGTGTTGGCGAACAGAATTGCAGAAAAAGATAAACTTGAATAAATTTGCGAATATTTGATATTATAATATGTAAAACAGTTTTTTATACAAAAACTATAATTAACTAAACGTTTTTCGATGGAAAACACAATCAAAAAACAATAGGAATTGTGTTCGCGTTTTCCCCAAAAGTCTGTAAAATATGAGGAAAAGAAGCAAAACTTTTGGCACATAATTTGTCAATATTTTAGCGAATTATTCAACAATTAGTAATAAATTATAATAAAATATATGAAAATAAGAGTAAAACAAAATAATAGGAAATGAGAGGCAAACGAAAAACAGTTATAAATTAATTAACAGATGACTCACCCGATCCTCTCTTACAGCAGACTTTGAAAACGACTTTCATGTGATGAGAATTACATCTTCCGGCCGATTGTGAAGGTGTGGCCGAAAGAGAGATGAAGTAATAGTCCTGTCCCGGCCTGAACTCTAGGCCTCCCGGTTGTGGTGTGAATGGTCTGAATGTTATCGTATAGTAACGGTTGACAAACGGTTTATCACAGACAGCGATGGTTCGGGCGATCGCTTTGTTGCCGATACGACACGTGTCGTACTCTTCTTTAGATACCTATCCATCAAAACAATTCAATATTGAGATTAAGTTCGAAAAGAAGCAAAAAATAAATAATTTATTCAATTATTCAACGAAAGCCTAGAATTACAAATTCAAATGATTTTTCAAATCTGAGTTAGCATTTGTTCGCATCAATTGATTGGCTCTTTTGAGTTAAAAAACTTTTCGTTTGAATTGATTTTCGCTTTGAAATCAATAATTATTATAAGAAGTGACGAATCAATCAATAAAAACAATCTCAGCGAAAGAGGAAGAGCTCTGAACAAGACTTACATTATATATAATATAGGTTTCGATATCCTCTTCCCTGGTTCCCGAGGAGTACATGGGACAGACAATGTTGACCTGGTCGTACTCGTAGGCCACGTTGCCTCTGTTCACGTCTATTATGTGGTCGGTGTTATCGATTCGAAATCTGTGTTTATTTAATAGACAGAAGAAATTGAATTATAATATCAGAAAATTTTATGAAAAGCTATGAAAATCGCGAATCATTTGCATATAAATTAGTTTTAATGCATAAATGCCTACAAATTTTTATCCGAAAAAATTGTATGTCATTCAGTCGAAAATATTGGCGTTTAATTAAAAAAAAGCCTTAATTTATATAAAAATATTTAATACACGACATGACATCAGAAGCGCAGTCACCAGAAGAACACAGAATATAAGAGCCGAAAAGAAGTTATTAATTAATTTTATATTTTGTGTGGGGATTGCAAAAGGAACTGATGAGAGTCGACTGTTTCGGGCAAATCTGTTGGTTCTGTTCAAGTGATTATGGAGTGCTTTGAAGAATTGACAAATATTGGTGTGTATTATAAATGCGTTTTTTATGTTATAAATGCTTTTTCTCTTCTCAAACAGTAGAGGAAATCGCCAGAAGATTCCCAAATAATAAATTCAAAATATAAATTGAAATTAAAATAAATCAATTCTTAAGCACAACAGCCAAAGACAGGCATCAGTTTTAGAGAGAAGAGTCAGTTCTACAAATTATAAATATTAAGCGCAATAAATAACGATTAACGTAATGTAAAGGACCACAAATAATCATCAATTTTACACAATATTTAATAATTGGAATGCATGACAAACATTTGCATCCTATGACTAGTTTTCTGGTATTTCTTCTACTCAACAAAATTGAGTTTTTAATCAAATCAAAACCAACAGCAAAGAGAAAAATAACCAAAAATAAAGGTATGATTAAAGAGACACCTAAACGCAGCAGAGGGAAAGGAGGAGAGAGAGAGAGAGAGAGAGAGAGAAAGAGAGAGAGAGAGAGAGAAATGTTGTCAAAAATTGAAAAGATTTGGGAAGAAGGAGAAAAGATTATAAATACAAATTAATTGATGCGCTTCACAATAGGATAGGAATTAATGCCCGGTTTCATAATGACGGCGATCATCATTAGTATCGGTGGCAAAGTTCAGCGCTCTGGCAATCACTTTCGTTTAGGAGCAATATATGGGCGGACACTCAACTGTTTTATTCCTCCCTTCGCATCACATTATTATAGATTGAGAGCTGTTTTATAATTTTATAATAAAAAACACTTTTTGCCGACCAGTTTAGGAATGCGATAATTTTCATATACAGACACTGCGACCAGAGCTTCGGATAAGCGGTCGATCCGCTCAAACAACATATAATGAAAAAGCGACTCAATGTTGAAGAAAAAATTGCGAAATAAACAAAATTAAATATAAATCTCTTTTCAAACATTAAGGCAAAGAAAATAAGAAAAGAAGTCTTTTGAAGCTTTCAATTATAAGACTTTTTGTCTGACGGATTGCAATCAAAATTATAGCTTAACTATAATTAGTAGCAAAATTGAAATTAGACGTCAATTGACGCGCAAACGAAGACAAATGTTTTATTAATAACAACAGACATAACAGTAATGTATTGATCGATATCTGAGTGATTCATATGAAAGAAACAAAACGATTGATTCGGTAATAAAAGCAAAGCAAATAACAAACAATTTGATTATTGAATGGATGCACATCTAAAATGTGTCACAAATTGATAGATCAAACAACAGATTCCTATCTATTCCTCTCTTTCATACGAAAATAGGAGTCCGGAGAGGAGAGCGAAGTCTATTTTACCGGTAATTGTTTGGCAAACATTTGCTCCAACAGTGCAGTAGATCTTCAGTAAAATCAAAAGGAATTTATCAGAAATAGTGAGACAACACAACAGACATAAGAAAAGAGATTATTTATATATTCGCTCGCAGTTTGTCTGATAGTAGAGTGCAATCCAAGTGTTTTCTCATCATTTGTGTGGCGCGTGAGTCAAGACTTCTTTGTAAGGAACAGACCGAACACTTAGAGTGGGCTCAGCGTTAGTCAGAAAAAATGCGGCTCTAGTGGAGAGATAGAGGACCTGACCGGCCCATCCCAAACCACCCAAACCCCTACAAGATATTCGGCTTTGCAAGTGAGAGACAGAATAAAGAGCAACAAAAAGCTTTTTAGAGCTATATTTTAATTTATTAGCGGATCAGAGGATGAGATAATGAATCAAAATATTAAGAGAAAAATCTCATCAATGAATGAATGGGAAACACATTTAACGCTTAATATCGCCTAAATATACACTATTTAACCTTCAAATCGTTCCAACACAACAGCCCCTTACCATTGATGCGGGGTAAGGGTTCGGGATTTGAATTTAGTGTTGGCACCTGACTTGCATCTGAATGTCTCTTTGCATAATCAGACACTTATTTTAATAACAGTCATGTAATTCGATTCACACCATTCTCTCACACTATAAGAAGGGCAGAAAGGACTGTGATTTTCCTGCTTTCATACAGAAGACAAGGCAATGGCAACTGAATTGTTGTCTATTTGAGTGTAATTTGATTGCATTCTTATATCTCTCACTGACTTCTCATTGCATTCCATCGAAAGACGACTTCTCTGTTCTCAGTTCACAAAAATATATATTCATTTGAAGTGCAATTTGAAACCATTAGAATATTTTCCTTCTGACGACTCAAAAGTCTTCCAACCATTTTATGAGCGGAAAAATATTTCTTTTTCCAGTCCATCATCTGATGGAAGTGTAAGTAAGTGTTTCGCCTCTATTAATAGCACAGGAAAAAAGTGCTGAACGTGTGAATCGAATAACAGTCTGAATAAAATATAGTAGAGATTGCTTTTAGAGAAAAAGAAAAATAAACACAAAAACTACAATACATTTGTAATTATCATATTTAAAGTTGCTTTTGATTTTTCATTTGACAAACAATTTATTTCATTCTAATAAATGAGTTTTAGATTTCCTGAATAGACTTCTCAATTGAAGAGTCAGTGCTTTGGACAGAACCAACACAGAGCTCAGGCAGCGAATGGAAGGGAAGGCAAGCAATCAGATTAAAGCATTTGTTGTAATGTTCTCTCTCTTATTCTGTGCAACTCATGTCTCTGCCATCAGAACAGTTAACAACAGATATATAAATCAATTGAAAGCTAAAACAGAATTGAAAAACTGCGACAATATTTCAGTGAAATGTCGAACCAGTAGTCGACACAAACATTTATCGATTATTTCAAGTGAAAGAGTCTCACATAAGTCATACTCCAATCGAAAGAAACTTTGTGTTCGCAAAACATATCTTTCAAAATATTTAATACAACATCTCATTTGCGAAGTCATTAAAACTATGGATTAAATTACTATAATTAGACTGGAATTCAATAACTCATATGAATAATACATTCGCAGATTAAATGAATAAATCCCATTATAATGAGAATCAACAAAAATAATTGCAATTTTCAATTATAAATATTTTATTTCTTTAGTTTGGAAAATGTTTGACTCGAGTACAGTCACTGTGTCTGTTGTTTGCGATACTCGAGTGAATCGTTCAACTCTTTCTTCTAAAACAAATGCGATTTTATTGTATTTGTCGTTAATTTAATTATTGATCTGTTAGTTGAGCACAAACTCAACATTTAGTCGATTGAATTATTATTAGATTAGGACAACAGTCCATCCAATATATCTATTAAAAGCCGTTTTCTCATCCAATACAACTCTGAAAATATTTTTCAACTCATAAATAAAAGACAATCAAAAATGAATATTAAGTAAAAATCTATACGAAAAACGAGACGAACGCATAAATTGTCAGATTTTTCAGCACAAGAAATGATTAATACATTCCTTAGTCTAATATGAGATTCAAAGAAAGAAACTAAGGAAACAATAAAAGAAGGCTTCGACTGAGTAAAAGAGAGGCGAAGAAAGAATAATTCAAAGACCAAGAACTCCAAAGATTGAGTTAATGGACATGACTTGTCTGAGACAACACACACGACATCAAAAGTTATAAAAAAACTTCTTTCATAAATGAAATGTTCATTACGTGATTGGAAAACAAGTTTCCAAGAATTAAATATCAGTTTCGAATTGAAAAGCTATGAATAACAACAAAACAAAAAACTCTAAATTTAAATAAATAGCTTTTTTACTAATTTAGGAAATAAAGTAATCGTAAACTCAGAGCCAACAAAATCAAATTCAAATTAGATTAGGGTTTAAAAGACTACCTGAAGAATGAAAAAGGAGTTCACAAAAAAAAATTATATATAAGAAACGGAATTATATGCGGAGAAAAAGGAACGAACGGTAATCGACTGGAATGAAGAAATAATTATAATTTCATGGTTTCCAACGTAAGGGACAACACATGAATGTCGAGATAGAGTTGTGTGAAGACAAACAGTGAGCGAAGAGATAACAAAAATGTCGTATTATATCAATAATAGTGGATATAATAATAGGAATACGAGAGGAACAGATAACACATGATATGGCGTTTCGAAGAGAAGTCATGTTCTGCCAGACATATAATCCACTGTAAGCCAGAGCTGAAGGCATCCAATTATCTGACATAAACCGAGCGCTAATTTAATCTAATCTTCTTATAGTGTGTGTCATATAGTATTCAAAAATGCATTTTATTTTCAATATGTGAATGGAATGGAGAAGACATTTGTGGCACAGAAATAGTCCTTATTTTTGAGTCGGCATTTCATACGTGTATTCATAGAAAAATCAATATCTGTTCACTCGGTGTCAGTGAGAGTGGAGAACAACTATTCCGACGACACAATACTTACATCAAATGCATTACTATTTAGTGCAGATGTGGGTTAGGCTTTGGGCACAAAACAAAATTGTTTTTCTCCATTCAATCACTGACTCAAATGATAATTCCAGCAGATTTAACAGAGATTTTTCCTAAGATTATTTAAATCCAAATATATATTGAATTGTGTTTTATAACAGTTTTCTTATTTATTTTGCGACAAAATATTGTTCTGAGAACTACCAAAACGATTGTAAAACACAATCCGAAGACATAAAAAACTAAATCGAAATTACAATCGCAGTTCAGTTCAGTAGAGTTCAGGAAATGGATTTTAAATGGATTTGAATTTTCAATTTGAATTTCCATCTTATTTTTGATGCCAGTCCTGTGCTCTATACTGTCTACTGTAGCAGTAAGAGTCAAAATGCAGGCATTCCTTATATGAGAATATAACCATTCAATCAATTAGTTTATGACATAATTACTATCAAATGAGACCAAATACATAACTAATTAAAGTCAGAAAACGAATAAATTGATTGTTTTTCTGACGGAATAATTAAAAAACAACAAAAACTAGAATAAAGCCCAGCTTTCAATACAACAGATTGGAGCGAAGGAGAGCCTGAAATTGTGTCAATCATTCACTTTTCATCTTAAAAAACATAATAATCTTTGTGATCATTATATTTCTGTACCGAAAATCAGTGAACGTTTCGTAACAACAAATTAATTAATTATTTTCATACGAAATGTGAAGAGAAACACAACAAAAACACTTTTGTATCGTAAGAGTGAAAGAAGAAAAGAATTGAAGGAAAACTGAAATCAGAAAAATAAGAATTGTAGGAAAAAATGCTAAATATTTTAATAAAGTCATTGATGAATAAATTTTAACTATAGAACAGACATAAAGAGAGCCACAGAAGAAGAGAGAACCCGTTTATAATGAATTGCTCGCAAATGCATTAAACAACACAAAAAACAAACGCATTCTTTGTTTGGTTCGGAATCTGTCAACAGATCTCTCAGTTATAAATAAATATATCATATAATGAATGCCGGATATAACCAAACCAATGGTCGACACAAACGCATTCAGAGCTGAAAGACTCGCATTTTTTGGGAACTTTTCTCTCCATAGCAGTCACAGCACAATCTGGACGGAAAATGGGGTCGAATTGAGGACTCGAATAGTCATTCATTCGTTTTAGTAATACATTTGTGAACACAAACGAAAAAATAATAACAGAAAACGAAAAGAAAAGCCGAGAAAAATGAATGAAACCGAAAAACTAGTGACAACTGCGGAACACAATCGTAAAACAACTTTTTATCCAAACTGTCATTTGTTTAATTGAAAAAAAGGTCAGTTTTCCGGTCCTCTCAACGGAAAATGCGACAAATTTTGCCCAAAAACCCTAATTATGTAATTAATAAATTGTTGAGCGTTTAGATTGGAAAAAGAGTAGGTCCACAGTTGTGGCGGTGTTGGGCCTGTTGTCTAATAAACTATTTAATAGATTTTATTGTAATATATCTCTCTCTGGAGGCGTGTCCTCAACACAACTGTCGATTGCATTGCAGTTGTATTACAAGAGAGAGAAAAATCATTATTTCTTAAATCATAAGCTCTCGAAAAGAAAAAAATGAAATCAAATCAAATAAATTCAACGCTTTCTGACAGCAAACAACAAAACACACTAAAGACAAGGGAAAAGCCAAAGAAATATTGAAGAAAAATAAAATTTATTATAAGGTTTGGGTGTAAACTATTTCTCTCATTCCTATGATTATTATGTTTTTAAATGAAAAGCATATTTAATATCGAAATTCAAGCGAACAGAAAGATATTAATCGAAAGAAATATTAAATTAAATGCAATTTTCATTATTTTCTTTCGCTTTTAATCTACTTTTGTTTCGCATTACTAATAAATATATTAAAAAAGTTTATTAAATATTTAATTTGCAATGAATTGAGAGCTCATTCAAAGTTAATTATCTGACGAAATGAAAAAATACTCGAAATATGTGGAAATCATTGAATTAAATAAATATTTAGACCAAAACTGATGAGAATTCTTAAGATTGTCTTAAATATTGGCGTAAATTATTCAACATTTCAAGTGATGAATGGCTGAGTTATGAGCAAAGACTTCATTAAAAGGAATTTTTCTTAAGATTATTATTTTTTATTTAACTTATTATCACTTAAAAAGACATTTTTGTGTGAATTAAATTTTAAAGAAATGAATTTTCATTAATTTTTTTAATAGTTTTGGCCTCAAATTTGTTTTTTAATCAGTTTTAAAATCCAGTTATGAATTGATAAAAATTAAATTCTAATCAATTTCTGATTGAAATTTAATTAGAAATCAAAACTCCATAAAAATTTATTTGATTTTATTTATCAAAGTATTTAACGTTAAAAAATGTTTTCAATTCAATGGGTTTTCGACTCTTGTTAGGGATGGACAACAAATCTAGCCGTCAGTGATGGCCACCAATTGATTCAAAGTTGTAGTCATTGAAAAAGGTATTCTTTTTTCGAATATTTTCAAAGTTTAATCACTTTTGATGACTAATTCAAAGATTTGTATTCGGCTCTAATGTTGATTTGATTTACGCGGAAGTTAATTAAGCAGGCATATAAAGTCAAGCATTATTTAGTTGATGAATTTGCAAACAACGAGCAAACATTTGCCTGATTACTGATATTTGGCTATAGTTTGGCTGATTTGTTGGCCGACAACCAAATCAAACAGAAATGAGAGGTAAATGCAATTCATTTGTAACGCAAACGACAATCAAAGGCTTAAACAAACTTTAGATGCAATTCATGTGTAATTGAATTGAGAAATAAACGGAAAACAATTGATTGGACGGAAAAAGCAATTGAGTTAACACTTAATTGAGTTAAACGACAAACAAATACCACAATCAATAAAATGACATTTTTTGTCGATTAAACACAAATATTACGAATGAATGGTAAGAAATAAAAGCAAATCAAAGACTAATCAATCACTCAATGCTTACATTGGATTCGAAGAATTCCAATAAATGTCTGGCAGTCGGGCAGAAACTGAACCATCGATTAATATCGAGATAATTATGTACACAATTAGTATCCAAACAGTCATCGGCTGTGGAGTTAATGTCATTTGCGAAGACATCGTCGAAGACATCATCGGTTAAGTAGTGATGAAGACATCAATTAATACCAGTAATCAAAGAAGTAATCAAATCATTGTCTTAGAAGTAAACAAAACATATCTTCAGTGGTAATCAAATAGGATTCAAAGCAAACAAACTGTTGAACAAAGAGTTTTAGTCCCAAAACAGATCAACTAAAGGACCGAATAGAGGGCCCAATACCCGACCCAACTGTGGCCAACAATCTTCACTCTTATTATTATCGGTCTTCGTCTTTGATGGTCTTCATATATGCAGACATTCACTGCCAGCCATTCATAAGACTGAGTAATGTTTGACTCATTTTTCTCGTTTAGCACTCATTTTACACATAAAACCATTGAAAAGAAGAGAGGTTTGACTCGATTGCCATTCAATCCATTTATGGTTAACTAATAAAACAAATCAAAGTAACATTCAGTCGACAATCAATTAGAAGACTAATCAACTAATTGTATAAATGAGTAAACAGTCGACTGAGTGGTTCACTACTGAGGAATGCCTTCTGTTGTTGTGAGAGATGTGACACAACAAAAGATTAGAGCAATGCTATCGCAGTCGAGGCTCGCATTCACTGCTATTCACAGCTAATCGCAATCCAATCCAAGCACTGCTCCGACGACAACACATACTTCGACCCCTCATTCCTCTCCCACAGACCTCTAACAGCCATTTCGGCCCATAACTCCACTCCACTCACACAACACATCAACTCTTAGAAACATTCAGTACTTTTTATTACTATTTTATTACGAGTTTCGAATATAAAAAAGACTAAATATTGAATGTCATTTCCTTTAGTTATTTTCAATTCAAGCCAATCATATCAATCATAAAACCAGTTTTATTCATAAAGTCTGTTACGCGATGAGGGAAGTGATTGCATCAAATGTTAGAGTCCACTCAATTCGGTTATAATAAGGGGATTCTTATTTAAAGGGATTGGAAATACTCAACATTTCTAAATACAATATTATATGGAATGTTGTCAACTAAAGTAATGACATCTAATGTTCACATTTCTTGATAATTGTTTGAATGACTTCTGTTTCTCATAGTTTTAAAGGGAACCAAAACTTTGTTAACACTTAAAGAATCACTTTTAGAATCCCATCATATCCTACATTTAAATACAGTATTTGAATTACAACTAATAATTTCTAAGTCTTAATTATAAGTTTTTTTTTCTAGTAGAACAGTTTAAAAATGTTGGCTATTGCTTGACAATCTAGGCTTTAAAGTAGAAGTATTAAAAGTTGAAGGAAAGTCAAATTGTACATTTTGATTAATTGTTTTCATAAGTGCTGTTACTCCTCCTACTTTAAAGCACCTAGTAGAGTTAATTGCCCAGCCTTAAGCTAAACTGGCTGCTAGACTAATGGTCAGAAATTGAATGAGTTAATGGAAAAATGACACTTCTCTTATAATTATTATTCCAATTTTGAAAAAAAAGATTTTAAGTATATCTTGCTTTAGCTACAATTTATTGTTTTTTGCTAGTCACTTTAATAATCTTGAGATTCTGATTCAAAATTCTTAATTCTTGTTAAACTAGAACATTAAAACCTGATTAGTTGTTTTTAAAGTTAAGTTGTCCCCGATTAAAGTAGCAATATTTGTGGCCGTCTAAACCATGCAATAGGTATCAGTTATTAGCTTTATATGAGGACCTGGACACTTATATAGCTTAATGCCTCCAATGAAGATAATTAGTATTTAACCATAAATTGAATTAAATTCAACAAAATTCTAAATAAATTATTTTATTGAAAATTCCGAATATTTTGATAAAATTCATGAAAAATACAGTACTTTAAGAAAAACAACGAAAAACAAAATAAAAATAAAAACAATTTCTTTTTAAATCTTTGAGTTTTGAATGGATAACAATATTGCAAAACATTGTTCTAAAGACATAACTGTCGAATAAGAGGTGGCTTTCATCAGAAGGAGTTCCTCATCATTAGAGGTGTATTCTTCGATGGCATTGACTAAATCTCTTTGATTTCTTTGTGTCTGAACCAGAATATCGCGAACCGCTTCCAGTGATGCACTGCTTGTGCTGTTCAGAGACATTGGTTTGGAAGACGATACAGAAGAAGCACTGGATGATAGAGATGCGGTGGAGGCGAGTGGTGTGTGAAGTGGTGGGTGTTGTGCAGCGATTCTGTTCTCCTGATTGAGCGCCACTTGTCTCAGTTTATTGACCCAAAACTGGCGCTGTTTGGCGTCCGATGCCTTCAATTTGTATACCTCTCCACACGCCGCTGAAACTGTGAATGTCTGCGAGTCTTCTTCAGAGGGGGACACCACACAACCCGCCAGATATACACATCCCCGCGGATGAGACCTTTTCTTTTCTTCTATCTAAACATTGAAAACATTTAAATGAATATCAATTAATAAATTACAAGTTAAATACCATATGATATTCAAGTGTTCCTCTGTTGGGGTTGAGAACAAACCACCGATATTGCCAACCCTTCATCACATTTGTATATTTACTGAGCTGTCCCTCAATTGGTTTGCTTTGAATCGCCAGTTCTTGAGCTTCAAATTGCTATAAAAATGAGGAAAACGTGATTAAAATGGAAATTAAGGGAAATGTTTGAATCGATCGGACATTTGCTTCTTTCTGAGCTCTGGAACAGTCCTCACAAATAGTACTAATACTTCGAGAAAATATCTCTTCCATAGATTTAACCACTTTTTCAGAACTGTCTATAAATTTAACTGAATTTGAAAATAAAATGGTTTTTCATAATTGATTTTATTGCAAAATAATGATATTTATCGAAACGAATGGACTTTTGATAAGAAAGTCGAGTGTTTTGTTTGACTGAATTAGTCTTTACATGAATTTATCGATTATTTCAAAAAGAGATAAAACTATTGAACATTAAAATGATATGAAAATAATCGTATGTTTGGCAGGAATTCAAATGAAAGATCCTTTTGTTTATTTGAGTGCAAACTAATTAATGTAAAGAAATGTCTCACTTTTGCTCTCATCATAACTGTCAGCAGTTGTTTAGCTTCTTCTGCAGTCAATTGGTTGTCGTTTATTGACTTATTTGCGTTCAATTTCCTATTCGAGGGATTCGAGTCAATTGACAGATCATTTGTTGACATATTTGTAGAAATTGTTCCTTAAATTCATAATAAGATTGAATTTAATCGAAGAAAACGTAAGGAAATTGAGATCGTATTGAATACTGTGTTGTCATAAGTTGTCTCACATCTGGTCATTGGCTTACGTTTTCAGACTCAGACCGACATCTTTTGGTCACAAAACACACTATTTTTGATACCATGTGATCGCAATTATTATATTTTCCCCAAACATTGAATCCATTTAATGTAAACATTGTCTTTAAAATTAACTGATTTTAGTTCAAATTTTAGCTTCAAATTGATTTAATTGCAATTATTTAGAGATAATTGCAGGATGGGTCAGTGGTACTCTACATATAAAGATCATTTATCTCTTACACATCTTACTCTCCCTCACAAACGACTACCACTGAGGGAATATCCGTCCGATCGGGAAGAGTCGCCGTATGACCCGATGTATGGCTTTCCCAGAGGGCGTAAACCCCGTGAAATGATTGCCACCGAAGAAGAGATGAATTCAGCCAAACTGGATCCGCCTTATCGTGACTATTGTGCTCACCTTCGTATGGAATTAAAGGGTTGTATGAAATCAAATACACCCTTTTTCTTGCGCTGTCGCCACGAATTGCATGCCTTCCATGACTGCGAATGGGAGGATCAGGTCTTGCGGATGAAGGAATGGGAACGAGAAAAACGACTTCGACAAAGAGATTATCGCATAGAACAGAGGCGTATAAAAGAAAGCCTCAAAGACCAAGATTAACAGAATTTGTCTCCTTTAGTCCATTCTTGGCATTTGTTCGTAGAGTTTGAAATAAATTTATTGTAAATTAGATTTTGTTTGAAAGCAATTAAATGAATACTAAATAAATGAGTGTCTAAACGGTGGCCGAAGACATTTGCATCTTTTGTTTTTGAATGAGGCCACAAACATGTCATCCATTCACCTCTTGTCCTCATTATTTGCGCCGAAATTCTTCAAATGGTAATAGTTTTGTCTTCTCATCTGAACTTGGATTCGGTGTCTTTTGTCAAAGAAGTTATTTTCCGATATATCGAGTAATGAGTAAACAATTGAGTCGAAAGATGGGGTTATTGTCAGGAACTGCTATTTGTTTACCAGTTTTACAAGTTTTTTGAACTCAATGTCAATGAAGAAGAAAATTGTTATTCCGGTTATCGAAGACGTGTTGAGACTCGGCTCAGGGTTTCCTTTACAATAGATTCTGATCTTATAGTCATGTGTTGTCTCCGTTTGTTTTACACAATTTACAGCCAGTGAAGCAAATGTCCAGAAAATGGCTTTGACTGAAACCAAATGGAAAGTTAAGCTGAAGAATAACGTTAAGAGTCAAACCACTGCCACTAAAAGTATCAAAACAGAATCAAATGATGACAACTTGACTGATGACAAGATCTGGTATTTGGTGTTCACTGCCTTAACTGTCTTATCGTTTGGAACCAGACTTTACAAGATATCTGAGCCGAACCACGTTTGGTATGTCTCACTTGTTTTACCCATTCATTGAAATAATGTTCTGGTCTTTAGTTGGGATGAGACTCACTTCGGCAAAATGGGCAGTTGGTATATCAACCACACCTTCTTCTTCGATGTGCACCCACCTCTCGGAAAGGTATCTATTGACGAGTAGTTTGATTGGTCAATGTTATCAATGAGTTGCCATCAGATGCTGATCGGATTGGCCGGACATCTGACCGGTTATAACGGGACGTTTGCTTTCAACAAACCGGGAGATAAATACTTAGACCATCCATACGTCGGAATGAGACTCTTTTGCGTCACTTTAGGCGCTCTTATAATTCCCATGTGTTTTGTTATCGTCTGGAAGTTAACCAAATCTATCACTTCATCGACTTTGGCCGCTATTTTCATTACATTCGGTAATTATGAGTAAACTCTTCCACATTTTATTGATAATTATTTGGTTTTGTGGTTCAGATGTAGGAATGATAACACTCTCGCAATACATTCTTTTGGATCCGATTCTTATGTTTTTCATAATCAGTTCATTTTTGGGAAGTGTTATGTTTGACTCACTCAGTGATAAACCATTCACTAAGAAGTGGTGGTTCTGGTTGTGTTGGACGGGAGTATTCCTCTCCTGTTCTATGAGGTATACACTAAAGCACATCATTTAGAGATTAAAAAGAATTAACTTATTTTCAAATCCGATTCTATTTAGTGTGAAATTTGTGGGTCTTTTTGTTGTCCTTTTGGTTGGCGTTCAGACAATCAGTGATTTGTGGACTATTTATGGCAATCTTTCAAATACTCTATCTCTAGTTCTCAGGCATTTGATTGCGCGAACCATTTGTCTGATCCTTTTGCCGGCCATTCTTTATATGGCTTTCTTTTGGATTCATCTAAAAGTATTATATAAAAGCGGAAACGGCGACGGATTCTTCAGTTCGGGCTTTCAGTCACAACTTGAGGGTAATTCTCTATACAACGCATCGATGCCTCGACATATAGCTTATGGAGCGGTTGTCACTCTCAAGAATCACCGAACAGGAGGTGGTTATCTCCATTCGCATTGGCACCTGTATCCAGAGGGGGTGGGAGTCCGTCAACAACAGGTGACCGCTTACTCTCATAAAGACGAGAATAATAAGTGGAGAGTCAAAAAGTTTGACAAAGAGTCTGATCCAGAAAAGGGAGGAATAGAATTTGTCAAAAACGGAGATCTCATTCGTTTGGAGCATTTGGTGACCTCCAGAAATCTTCACAGCCATAAAGAGAAGGCTCCCGTCACTAAAAAACATTACCAGGTTACTTGTTATGGAGAGAATGGTGTCGGAGATGCCAACGATGTCTTCAGGATCGAGTTGATTAATGGTGAAGAGGGACAGGTTATCGAAACGGTGACCTCAAGAGTCAAACTAATCCATTATCTGATAAATTGTGGCCTTCATTCACATTCTAAACAACTGCCAAAATGGGGTTATGAACAGATGGAAGTGTCTTGCTCACCCAACCTTCTCGACAAGAGCATTGTTTGGAACTTTGAGGACAATTACTTCCCGCGTCTGCCAAACGTTAGTTTTGAAGTATACGCGCCGTCATTTTGGGAGCGGTTTATCGAATCGCATGCAGTTATGCTTCAGGGAAACGCCGGACTCAAACCCAAGGAGGGAGAAGTAACGTCACGTCCCTGGCAGTGGCCAATCAATCTAAAGGTATGTCAGCTATACTTGTCATTCTGTCCTATAAACTCTTAAATTTTAGGGTCAATTCTTTTCTGGCAACGAATACAGAATCTATTTATTGGGAAATCCGATCATTTGGTGGATAAACTTCGGTCTCATATTTGTCTATTGTTTGGTTCAATTCGTTATATGCGTTCGCAGACAAAGAGGCTGTTCCGAAGCACAGACTATTGAACAGGAAAACAGTCGCCTGACCAGTGCTTCCATTTGGCTATTCATCGGTTGGGCTCTGCATTACATTCCATTTTATGCAATGGGAAGAGTACTGTATTTCCATCACTACTTCCCGGCGGCGCTCTTCAGTTCAATGCTGTCGGCGGTTATTATCGACTATTTATTCAAAGTGTTGCCACAAATGATCACCAAATCGTCGGGTATTTTCCACACACTTTATGGCAGTCTATTGTCAGCCATTGTCTTAAGTTTTTACTTATTCTCGCCATTGAGTTATGGTATGTCGGGCACCCACTCCCACGAAACCAACAGCTCAATGTATGGCCTAAAATGGCTCGAGTCGTGGGAGTTCTGACCTCTTATTTATTTAAATTTTATTTTTTACAAAATCATTGTTTTCTATTTTATAAATAATTTATTTAATTCATTATTTTAAAGACTCAAATAAAAAAGTATTAATTAAATCAATCATTTATTTCGATATTAATTTTATAAACAATTTTATAATTCACGTCACGAAACAAATGATATACCGATACCTAAACTACAAAAGAGTTCAATTCATCCTTCAATTTATTTGAAGAATTATTTTTGAATTTCATTTCATTTGACATTCATTTTCAAAACCGTTTTATTGTTAACTCTAATCAAATATAATAAAAATTTACAACATTTTTGTCTTATTTACTAAATTTTCCAATCAATGGATTCGAACAATGAATGGTCGTTAAGAAGGGATGACCAGATTCACAGACTTCAGGGCGATTGGGGTAAAGTGTCATCAAAGAACATGGGGCTTGTAATACATATGATCTGAGGGATGTTTGTAATCATGGACTTCCCCCTGTTGGCTATCCCTTGATTTATATGATTAATAATAGAATAATTTTATAATAATATGTAATTTATATAAAAATGGCTTAAATTTTCATTAGAAGTGTTCAAACAAATAACCGGTTCATTACATCAAGAATTTGATTAATGTTTAAGAATCAACATATTCTCTGAAATACAGATTCTTTGCTTCAATTTATTCGAATCTATTATTAATTGTAGAAAAACATATTTCATGCAAATTGTAATAATTTTAACCAATTATCTAATTTTCAAAAATATATTTCCACTTGAAATTCAAATTAGTTTCAAACAAATGAAGCAAAAGTTAACCTGCATTTCAGTGAGAATTAGAATTACATTTTTGATTTCTTGGTCTCCGATCGAAGTTATAATTAATACAAAAACAGATAAAATCAGAAAATCGATGATTTAATAAATGTTTGAAAATAAATAAATGTATTCTCTATTAAACAGATCAGTGAAACGAATTTCATTACTCAGAATCCAAGTATAGAATTCACAAATTCTGCCGACAATTCACTAAGGAATTGCTGAACAGAGAAAATCCCTAAAACAGACCTAATCTTTGAAAATTAAATGAAATGCTTTATATGTTTTGCTATAAAAAACAAATAATACTAAAAGTAATTTAATTTAAAGTATTGAGAAATTTATTCAATTATTGGGCAGTTTTTGTAGAATTCAATTGTTTTGACACTAATTTGAAATCACATTCAGTGCATACACTTTAGTGAAGAGTAGAGTAAATAAATTATTTTATTAATCATTGGCTAAAAATACTGAAAATAAATGTTTTTTTTTTGCTCTCAATATAAATGGGAATTATATCAGACGTTAATCGACTCTAATCTTCTAATACCAGAAGCCATGAAACCAACGAACAGATCATTTAATTAAAAGGTAAGGAAAATATTCCGAAACAAATTCAAGGAATAAATTGAGAGAGATTTCAGTCAATGAATGCATTCAATTGTTTTTTGCGACAAATTATAAAAATGAGTAACATTTTCAATGAAAAATCAATTTCATGGCTTCGGTTAATACAAATCGAGTGTCAGTTTTAAAACTTCACTCAATATTTTGCGATAAAATACAAATATCTTTGAATACTATTTCGTAATAAACAATAAAATAAAGACAAACATTAGAAACAAAAAATGTGAGAAAAAGCAAAACATTTTTCGGGGAAATAATAATAGAAAATAAAACGAGAAAAACAAATATTAATAGAAACTAAAGTCAATAATTTGATTAATAAATTCGATAGAATTTGAATTAAATATAGATTTGTGTTCAAAATCAAAGTTCTTTAGATTTGATACCATTTTTAAATGATTTGTGAATACCATTTGAATAATTAGTTTTGTTGCTTCCATTTGTGACGATTCCGTTCTTCTGGTGTCCGTTTGATACTTGTTGGTAGTCGAGATAGCACATGGAGGCCAGTGTTGACGAACCCCTGCCCTTTGGTTTCCGGTAGGCACTCTTATAAAAGTCCCAGAATAGGAACCAGAATAGGACGGCATGGAAGCCGATCCACCACATGAACCCTCGAGGATAATTGCATTCTCGGAACAACAGTTGAAATGAGTGCACAAATATTAATATGAATTGGACCTGAATTTCGACAAATTAAACAAATGTTAAACAAAATCAATGAAATAAAGCTTTCAATACAACATATAAATCGATTTTCATTCAAATTAATCAAAATTTTATCGCAAAAAAGGTTATCACAAGAAGTGAATAAATAAATAATAATTTTATCTCAAAACTGATCTTTTAGAAATAGATAAAAAAGTAGTGAAGGAGAGATGACATACCATTTGGATTGTGGTCATATACTTCTTCCACCACAAGTATTTATTCATTTGCGGTCCGATTGCAGACAACGCGTAATAGATATACATAATTATGTGAACGAAACTGTTAACGAAGGCAAAGAAAGTGCTGTGGCCTCCTGTAAGATACCCGTCCAATAAGGCAAACATTAATCACAATCCATTACTCAAATTTCATATCAATTACTAAATTGAAACAATAAATAGTGTTTGTAAACCACTAATTGGAGTAAAGGCTATCATTCACTGCCAGACCTACTGTTGAGCCAAAACTTTAATAAAAGCTATGAATAAATATTTTATCAGAAGAAGTGAAACCATTTGAACATTAAATTTGTTTATTTTATCGCTAAAATTGGAATTCGGCTGAAGATATTTTGTTGCCATCATATCAACTGATATTCATTTTTCATTAAATAATTAATCATTGAATGTATGAAACATTTATAAAATCTGACCCAAAAGTACACTGAATGTCGATTTGAACATCGATTCTGAGCTCAGAATTTCCGATAAATTCTCTTAACTAATGATAGAATTCCATCAGAAATGTGAATAAAAAGGATATAAAAAGATTTAAAGGCAAAGAAAATAAAGAAATCAATGTTTGATAGAAATGTCTTTTGACTCAAAGTAGAAAATTGATAAAAAAAGCTGTGAATTAAAGTAAACCAAAGAACGGTATCGAAAGGAAAGACATACCTGGTGTGAATTTGACGCCCCACCAGACACTCATAGGCATAACTCCGTGATGTATGACATGAAGTGTCGACACGTGACTGAATTTTTTGCGTAACACGAAAAATATGGTATCAGAAAATTCTAAAAACTTTGAAATGTAATACCACCAGGATAGGTGAGCCATCTAAAATAGAAACAGTTGACAAAAAACACCATTTAATCAATTGGTTGCATTCAAATCAATTGTTTTCGATAAATTTGCCTCCGATTCTCATTTGTGCGAAACTAAGCATTAATTAAATGAGATTTATATCGATTTAGTCTTTAAACCGATTTCTTTTGTGCAATAAAAGTCTTTTGGGAATTAAACATATCTAATATATTGTCGTTTCTATTCAATCGATACCAAAAACACATGAATATTATATTCGACTCAATATTACTGTCGATAATAGACTTCTTGGTTTATTTGAGTACAAAAGAAATCCATATATTCTTCAAAGAATGATTGATTCGATTGTAATCCAATTTTTCAATAAACTATTAATTAATGGTTGCGTTTGTCTTGAATTTCAGTGTAGAAGTTAAGTAAAGAATGACATGTCATTTGAAATAACAGAACAAATCCACAATAAAATAGCTGTGATTTGTCTGAACCTAACATTAGTTTTAGTAATCTCTTTAATTCATTGAAAATCCAAAAGCCATTTAAATTGAGATAAAGGTTAAAAATATAATTAAAATCGAATTAAATTCTACTTGGTAATGGGGAAGACATCAAAACTCATGTCAACTCTATTTTACGATAATTATAGAAAAACTAATCACTTTCTCAATTTTAATTCCCATTAATGGATATTCTGATGAATTGCAAGTTTTTTAGAAAGGAAATCATGAAGTATTGAATGAAAATTCATAATAAATGAACGAATTGTTGGCTAAAAAAAGGGCAATATTTGAATGAATGGAAGTATTGAACATTCGCTTATTTATCGTCTGTTGTCTCGAATGGCAGGAAATTTATTCAACTGTTGCCACAAATGCTATTATCACAAGAGATCTGTTGTGACAGTCAATTGATTTCAATTATTTGACTATTGATAGGAACAGAAATGATTGGAATAATAGTCGTTTTGAAACGCAAGTAATGCGTTAATTGTTGTAACAGACGTTAAACTTCTTTTTGCCCCAAAATATTTCTCAAATTATGATTTTCGCAGTTTATTTACAATAACTACAGAAATATTTGGTTTCAAAACTATTTAATCGCTCGACTAAACACAAGAGTTGAAAGATTTAACTCTTTTTCATTACATGTCCTCAAAAATAATATTCGAGTTTTCATAAGTGTTTATCTAATGTGAGGTCACTTCAGAGCAGATCTACTGCTCTTAAAGCTGTGCCAACTGTTAATCGAATGAGAAAATAGGAAAATAAAAATTAAGACCAAAATAGAGTTAAGGAGAGAATCGGAGATTCGATTAATTAATATAATAGGAGAGGACTTACACCAATGGCTTCAATTGAGTTGGAATAGTCAACGGGTTGGCACTTGTAGTTATATTTGCCAAACCATCCGTAGAAACCCAGTTTGAAGAATATATAAACACTGATCAAAACCATAGAGAAGTTATATAAAACCATAAAAAATCGTATGTTGTAAGGGGGCCGGTCTTTTATGAGCGCCGGACCCAAGTATTTCACCAAATATACATATGACAGACATATGCCGATCGTAGGCCAGGGCGACTGCATCAGAGGCCAGTTGGCCACTCGTGGGTCTAAACAAACCATTAGTTGACTTTAGAATATATTTTACTAATTATACTATAGTTTAGTCAAAACACTATTCATTTTTAAGCATTCCGTTCATTCTTCTGACACTAAATTATTGTTTCAGATTATAATTATTGTGATAAGAGTGCAAACTAAGCGCCAGTACCTCTGTTGGACACAGAGGTTGGGTAAAGTTAGGGCGGGGCACCATATGAGAGACGACAAACGCCGGTTCCTTATCTAATATTAATTTTTATATTCTATAATTTTTGTAATGCATATAAAAAATGGTTGTTCTCTAATGGAAGTGTTGGCTCCGGATGTGCTGTCAGATAGGCATTTGGCGCACAGGCATTACCTCCGTGATCCAGAGTCGAGTTATACATGTGTTTGAGTCCATCGACAATCATTTGAGCCATCCTTCCAGCGATTCAATTGTCTTCAGTGTTAGCGATGACCACAATATTATCTGCAATCAATACAAACAGAATAAGAGTGGCTTTCAATCAATAAAACTGTTTTCCATTCGCTGTTATTCACACTTTTTTGTATAAAATATATTTTCACTGAATTTCTCTCACAATAAGTCATTTGGAAAAATGGCTTTTTTAATGAAAATGTTTGAAATTTCAAAATCAATATAAAAACTGAAGTTTGAGTGCAAAGAGTGTATGAAATTGTGATCAAAATAGAGATTAGTTTAGTTGTGATATAAATATCTTTATTAAAATCTCAAAACCGGAAAATAGATATTAAATGAAATAACTTTTTAGCCAAAAAAGAAGTGCGAGAAAAATGGGCAAAATTTTTGAATGAATCCAAGGATCTACTATTAAATGACATTTAAGTGAGAGATCATGCATTATAGATGAGGGACAGGTATGAGGTCGAGCACAACCAGCGTAACCTTTGGCATACTCAGTGAGACAACAGACACGACAAGCCATTCAAAGACAATCAGGTTTAGTATGAGTGACACAAAAGCAAGTGATTGATAGCTCAGTCAAAATAGGCCTTCAATAGGCCTTTTGATGGCCAATACCTTCTGATTGAATGTCTTTCCGTTTGAATCAGTTATTAAGAAATGTGATTAAGAGATGTTATTATAAGTCAACTAATATTTAATGAATGTTTGCAACGATAGCACCAAAACATTATTGAAAAATCAATTCACAAAATAGATTTAAATTTTTGATTGAAACGAGAGAATAGTTTTTGCATTAAAACAGTTGTGAGACAAACAGAAGAGCAGAACAACAGATAACCAAATAATAAATCACAACAAAAATCGATTAAATTTCTAGTTTTTCGGCCAAAAGATATTTCAGTCACGAAAACACTGTTTTTAATCCCTTTTCTCGTTTATAAGACGAGAGACACAAAGAGTGAACACAATTATTGAATCAATTTTCACATATAATTATTGATTTATTGTATTTTCATCACAAATAGCACAGAATTTCAAACGTTTCACTCAAATTGAATTTTGTCGACAATTTTTTTTCGTTACTTAACTCTGAATATGAAAAACTGATGAATAGTTTTGTTTGGAGAGAACCTGAAATGATTTGAGGACTGGTATCGATTGGACACTGGATTTAATGAATTAATGAATTGCTATTCATTCAAATGATTTGTTAAATAAGTAAAAAATTAATCGGAATTTGATGTAATTGAATGGAAAGCATATTCGGAGCAGAGGATTGACTCATACAGACAGTCAGTACAATGTGTGTAAGCAGTGGACTGACTCTCAAGCAAACGGTATGTCTGTCTGTCTGAGCAATGCTTGTGTTCAGTCAATCGCACTGCACTCGACTCAGTTGACTGCAAGAGCACTGGTAGTCGTAATCGTATGCAATGTGTGGAGAGAGAGAAATATTCGTTACGTTACTAAAAACGGGCGCAAAACTCAACTTCTATGACATTTTAGACTATATATAGCACCGAATTTTCGTTACCTCCATATGAAAACAGACCGAATCAGTGGTTGTCTTTATTCTAAGCACTGGTATCTAATGCTGTGCTCCGGTGTCTCATTCTGGTTGCAAATAATTGTGATCAGGCCTTTTGGTTCCTTTTTTATTTATGGCATTGATGTGGCATTTAATGGCATATTTTGACGAGTGCCACATCTTTGAAAAAAGTGGCACATCTCGTTAAATTGGCACATGTGGTTTAAATGTGGCACAGGTTGCTCTACAACACTGGTTACATAATGCCAGACCCCTTCATCATAAATGCCGGCTGAAAAATGTTTATTTCTGAGAAAGAAAGCCCTTCTCATATGAATGTCTTCATATTCATAGCTGTCTTTTAGGATATTATCTAATACTCAACACTCAATGGCTCAGAACTTGAGCTCAAAATTGCACAGAATTTCATGGCCTTAGTTGAGAAGCGCTATGCGTTGAGTGCATTGTGTGAGAAATACCATTTAGGAGTCAATAAAGTATTCTACACTTTTATTGCTAGGATTTTCTCACGACTTCTCTCAATAATGTTTAATATTTTTGTTTTGTTTTGTTGCACTTTCGCCGGTTTTTCTATTTGTTTTTAGCATGCTCATCTCAATTTTCACTTTGATTTACTGATGAAATTTCCATATATTTATTGAAAATTTATGCAATTCTTGATTAATTATTATATAATTTTCCTGTTTGGCGGCAAAACTATCGAAATATTGTTATGTGACTGAAAATTATGAAATGTTAGCACAAAATTATAGCAAATATTTAGGTTTTGAACCATAAGTTGTTTGTATTCATTAGAATTGTTGGCAGAGTTTTAACTCATTTTAATTACTGTTTTATTCGCTGTGAAACTCATTGAGAGTCAGAATATTGTTTGAAGTAATGTTCGGTTCCTTCAAAACAGATAACTCTATGTTTATAACTGTTTGATATAATTGAGGGTATCTTTAATGACCTGAGGCTCGAATTCCAACCAAACGACTCGATTCTAACCAGTAGTTCACAACATTCAATGGCTCATACAATCGACTAAATATACCATTTTTACAAAACTTATTGAAAATTCCAACATTTATTTTGAAAATTATTTGATTATTTAGATATTTGTCAAATATCATTGAAAGACAGTGACTGGTGAAAGATAGTTGAACACCTTGCTCAGCTTCGTCCAGAATTTAATTCCTATTAAACCAGTTAATTGTCTGTATTTAAGGGTTAGTACACACACACACACACACACACACACACACACACACACACACACACACGCACACGTCATAAAAGATAATTTATGTGACTTTTCAAACAAATTTCTGTGATTTTGTAATTAAATAAATTATAATTAGAAACAGAATTAGGTTTAAAACAATTATGAATTTAATTTAAAACAAATGAATTGCATTTCGCCTATAAATCAATTGATTAGTAATTTATTCAAAGTTATTGATTCGACCTTCAAGTTAATTGAAAAATAATCATTCATTTGTTTAGTTATTTCGATCGACTGTTGGATCAGTTCATCCAATTTACTGATAGAAGAGTTTTTATCGACGAAATAAGCGGAGAGTTCCCTCCGGTTCATAGCCTCGGCGTTTCTGATGTCATGCTTTTCTAACAAATGTTTCTTTGCCTTTGAGTCCAAAAAGAATTCAGTTTTGATGTCATCATAATTACAATCAATGCATTCAAAGGGCAAATAATTCATATGATTGTGAACATGACTTTCAAGTGCAGACTCTTCGGTCGAAAGACGGGCTTTAGATTCAAAGTTATAGACTTCCGAAACCATTACACAAACGGAACAATAATTATGTTTAACGTCATAAGTCATTGCAAAAAGTGTCTGTCTGTCATTTTTCAAGTAATCGAGGAATTTTTCAATCCATTTGCGGACAGTTTTGAATTCATTGACATTCAAAAGGTTGCAGTTTTCGTTATGCGACGGATTGTGAGACCGAAAGTCTGCTATTGTTTTGAACCTTAAGTCACATTTTGCACATTCAATGAAGACATTGCAGTGAATCAAATAGTGATCAAATGCTTTGTCATAAGTTAGGAATGTTCTCAAACAGAATAGACAACCAAAGCCTTCAGTCTTGTCTCTCATTGAATTGAATTCAGAATCAGACGATTCTTCTGTTGTAGAACTGGTCTCATCTTCTGATTTAATGTCTGCCTTAGAATCGAATTCGATTTCAGTCTTGATCTGACTCTTAGGAATCGGTGTCGAAGCCATCAATGGCTGTGTCGGTGGCAAAGAAGTGACAACAGAAATAGGGTCGGAAAGTGGTACCACAGATGCGATTGGAATGAGATAATTGTCGGCATTGAACTGATTCGGCTTCAAACCAATTGGAAGAATATGAGGCAAACGTTTTAACGGCTCATCTTTTGGAGGTCTTCTGAGAGGACCAGGAACTGATTTGTTTTTTCTTTTTTTAATTGGAGGTCTGACCACTAATGACTCTTTTCGTGTAACCCTCTCCAGAACCATAACTTTAAGGGTAAGGATAGCCTTTTCGACCTGTTCTTCGAAGGCATCGCGGGTTAGGGGCGATCCCTTCAGATGTTTGTCGATTATATGCCTTCTCATCATTGCTTTGACAGATGTTTTGACCACTTCTTTGACGTCGAGGTCTTCTCTCTGACGACTCTTTTCGCTCTCGTCTTTACAGAAGAGACATTCGTATGGATAATATTTGAGGTGAGGGTTAATGTGATTGACATTATTTCCGGAATAATCGACATTAATATCCCTAACGAGTAGTTCGTGAGTATCCCTCCCTTTCCCATCACTTCCAATGTTAAAAACCTATTTAAAATCAAAATCAAAATTTAAATAATGTTTTTCCTAAAAAATTAAAGTGTTTTATTGGAAACGATTCAGCCATTAATCCTGATGTTTTATTGCAATTAAGCTCTTGGTAATTAAGTTTGACCTTAAATTTATTGCTTAGAACTTAATAGAATTTAACCAAAAGAGTGTTTTAAAAATAGCTTTTATTAAATATTAATGGATTTGCATAGCATAGGAACGGAGGGTTTAACTCCTATATTGTTTCTCATCACCAGTTTTGTTTATTTGGATAACAGCTCTGAAAGGACCACAACAGTCACCCATTTCTGAATTAGGATCAAGATGCTCAAACCAAAAAGCAATTGTCTAACTAAAATGATCTTTGGTAGGGTGACTTAGCGGTTGCATAAGTGCGCCATCTGTCGCACCCCATTTCAATAGTTTGGAAATCCATAAATAATGAACCTTACACAACCTCAAAATATTGGGTATAGAGGGGGCTATTTTCCTGAACCCAAAATCAACTGAACCGAAATTCTCTTTTAAAATAGGCTTATTTTCTGTGTTTTTAAGCCAAAATTAACCTAGTAAAGCTTGAAGTATGAATTTTTATACTCTAAAATAAAAAACAAAACGGATTTTCGGCAATTTGCAAAAATGTCTGAAATTTAGCCGCCATTACCAAAAATGACGCAAATTTTCCAAAATAGTCGACTCGCTTCGTTCGCAGGTTTGCCCGCTAGAGGGCCCAGATCAAAATGGCAGAATATCTTGAAACACTAAATTGCATTCAATAACTGGATTAATTTGTGGCCCTCGTGACCACACAAATCTCAATTCATCAAAAGTCCCTTTCACTCACTTCCTTTTCCTTTGATTTTCCCTCTCTTTCTGTCTTTCATTCTTTTGCTTTCAGTCGTCGTCTGATTCTCACTCAAAGCAGTCATTCTTTTTCTCTGACTTTCACTTTCACTTCAACTGACATTTTGTATTTTCTGAAATCTTTTTCAATTCAAATTCAATTCAATAAAACTTTTGTTTTATTTGTTTTGTTTTTCATTTGGTCTC
>JAQIWP010000362.1:0-27708 GCA_034695525.1 Euzetes globulus
TTCATTCATTGATAGTTTTAATGATTCTTAACTTTATTTAAATCTTACTGAAGTATAAAAAACATCTTTTAAATCTTGTCTTATATAGCATTTTACGGGAGAAACGAAATATTTCAATTTTAAAATAATTATTTATTGTTTTTTTGGGGATTCCTTGGTTCCTTGGTAAAATTAACTTGTTTGTCGATTATTCGAGACAAGCCGATAAGGCATTGTTTATCGTTTAATATAACAGCTTTGAAAACTTTAGCAAAATCTGGTCATAACTCATAATAAACACTGTTATGCTGTAAATTATAACAAAATAATTGATTTTTCATTAATAAATTTCGAAGAAGGTAATTTGTTTAGGCGCACACTAGTCTCATTTACTTCCTCTAAATTTTAAGTCTTTATGAAGCCTTTAAGCGAGAAATTCCTATTTCATTTAATAATTAGCTCAGCTTAAAATCTATCTAGTTTTGTCTTGTATTCCTTATTGTTAGTTTTAAAGATTTGTGCTTACCAAAATAATTATGAGTTTGTTAAATTTTGCAATTTTATCTGTTTATGATTTTTAAATTGAAAGAATAAACTCACAATTTTTTATTCTTTCAATTTAAAAATCATGTCTTCACACAACTTTGCATCCTCTCAAATCATATCATCTGTTTTTTTAAAAATAATGTTGGCAAATCTTAATGTGCTTTAAAATGAGATGGCTTCATAGAATAACAGCTTGATGAATTCAAACACAATGCAATACGGTACCTAAAGTGTTATGATAGCAGAAATCCTTCAAAGCTGACCATAACTAATTATAGTAATTATAATTTTTAATTATTAAAAATTTTTACCATTTTAACGAAATTAACAGTGAGAGGGGAGTGGGCAGAAAGGATGATTAGTCAACCTGCAATTATATACTCCCAAACTTCATTATCGTCATAAAAAACCGTTTGAAAACTATCGGCAAAAAACATGTATTTAAGTTTGATATTAAAATTAAAGAATTCAAATGAAAATTTTTTGGCACAATTTTTAGAAGAACTCAGTAAGTGGTAATCTAGCACAATCAATGAATTGGAACAACTTACTAATCGGCTAACAATTACTTATAATATATTATTCAGTAATTATAATGATTAAGTAGTGATTGGCGACAATTTATGTTTAATTGTTTGTATAGAAGAATAATTGCTTTTAATAAAAATTTTTGGATAGAATTACATAAAATGTTTTAAAAATAATTTGATATTTTGATGGTTATATAAAACAGAAAATACATTATTTGTGAGACGTTTTGTTAATCATTGCATTAGAAATACATTAATGAGTTTCAATGAATTTTTCCATTTGTTTTGATCCGACTCTGCCTTTGAACGGAATACCGAACCGATTGATTGTTTGGGCGCAAAGACATTGAAGAGACGTGTATTTGAGAGGAAAGACTTCATACACTTTCAGTATTGAACTCGAGGCCAACTGAAGGGCGACCTTTCCGTTTGAATTCCTAAGATCGAGATGAGCACCACTTTGGAGGAGAGTCAACATTAAGGGACTACTCGAGTGCTTGACTTGAGCCGCCAAATGCAACGGAGTATTGCCCTCATTGTCAGTCACATTGACTCTATGGCCGACTTCGAGTAAAAGGGACAGTACTTCTGCTAATGGGATCTCATAGAAAGGAAACAAAGCGAACGAATTGTCGCCGTTGCACACCATATGAAGCAAAGTGGACCCATTTTTACTCCTGGGATTTAGTCGGACTAAACGATAGGTCTCCACTTTGAGCTCTAACTCTTGGTCTACTGTCAAGAAAGGCTTAAGTCTGCAGAGAAGACCTAAAAAACTTAGAACTATATTAATGGTTCGGTTATAGTTAGTCAAGTCGTGGTCATTGAGGGCCATCACTCGATTGGTCGCCGCCTCCAACTCGCGTATCGATCGCTGCAAAACAGCGAATAAATCAGAGAACCGGACGGTTGACACAGACTTAGACATCATTAGAGAGAAGAGTTCAACAAATGATAAAAGACTGCTTTGAGTCATAGTATTGAACGGATCAAAGATCTTCTGCTGCATATCCAGAGCATAGACCCATAGTCTTATACACCGACAGTAATTGCCTGAGTCTGCATAGACGGCACCCCTATATCTGATGTAATAAGAAGTGTCGGGATGGCGCGGACCTAATATTCTTTCCCGGATCAGCAGTGACTGCATTCTCATGAAGTCCGGATCACAAACTAATTCTTCTAAATCTTGAATGCTATTAAATTCTGTCACCGATTCGTAGGCTGTGTTTGGCTCAACCCTTTCCTTTAGAAGGACTGGTTTATCACAAGCATTGCGTTCTTTGAGTGCTTTCCTCCAGAAATCTAAAGCGGTTAACATATCGTGTCTTTTGTCGACATAAGTGGCGCCCAACAGTTCTAACGCCTCAATCGCTTCCATTCGAGTACAGAGAGGAATGGATATAATCAAGTCGACAATATTGGAGTGACCGCTCAGAGCGGCTGCTTTTAGGGGTGTCATTCCATACGAGTCTGTGTCCATAAGAGCTCCGTTAATAAGCAATAACTTCATTATTTCTAAACTTCCCGATTCGGCGCAATCGTGAAGAGCGGTGTTCCCTGATTTCAATTCAATTGGTTTAAGACTCAAGTATTAGCTTCAATGCAAACCTTTGAAACTCTTTCTGTTGACCTGAGCTCCGTTTCCTATCAAGTATTGAGCGATATTCAGGTGTCCCTTATAGCAGGCAATCATCAAACTATTCATAGAATAGATAATTAACTCAATTCAAGAGTCAATTCAGAGCAGACCAGGTATGGCCGTGTCTGTTGGCAATCTCGATGTCGGCCCCGTATTCCACCAAATGTTTGACAATTTCTAAATGTCCGTCAAAACAGGCGGCCCTCAGAGGCGTCGAATTGGTTTTGGTTGTATTATTGACATTAGCGCCGTGAGTGGTCAGACTTTTAACGCAGGCCAAGTGTCCGGCAGCCGACGCGCACCAAATCGGTGGCGCAGCTTCGATGGACTCGCCATCAAAATTAACTGAACCCACCTTTCAATACAAAATCATACAAATTAATACTTAACAGGTTTTTCAAATAACACCTGTTCTATGTCTGCGTTGCACTTCTCGATCAGGTATTCCACAACATTTAGATAACCATTTCTTGCGGCGATCAACAGAGGAGTGGCCCCATTCGTACGCAAAGAAACTATTAGTTTAACCTCTTCTTTGGGTCGATGGTCGAGGAATAGCTGTCATACAAACCAAGAGTTTAATTAATTTCGGGATTTTCAGTGTTTTGACAATCGATGTGATTGTCATCTATTTGGTGGTTAAACCTCTCACTCCAAACAATTCACTCAATTCTAAGCTAACGATTAGTGGAACCGAGTCTTCATTACTTCATATCTATCCTCGATTACATTCATCTATTCATTTGAATAGTAAGCAAATTTCCAAAAACAGAAGTCAAATCAAAATCAATTGTTTCACAAATGGCTGACAATTAAAACAGATGACAAAATAAATAAGAATCTGTTATTGTGTTCATTAAACTCAAGAAATATCTATTTGAATGTCTCTAAGACTGTCTTACAATTAGTGGACAAACAAAGAGTTGTTAATTGGAAAAGAGGTAACAGTTTGTCATTAAATCAATTGAATGTGAATTAGTTTCGCAATAATTGAAAGTCTGATTGAATGAAGTGATATATAATAGGAGTGAAGACAATCAGAAGTCAGTTCAGACCTTAAGACGTCTGAGTTTCCCATCTCTGGCAGCATTGAAGACAATATTCTTGAATTCCATCAAAACATGTGATAATCGTTTGTCTCAAATGACAACTAATTTGATTGAATTTGAGATCAATTCGCAACTGTTATGAAGGAAATTGTTTTCATTGAATGCCAGTCAAAGCGCATGACTTCTGTCTCATACAAATACTTCATTAAAACTATTCATAACAACTGTTTCAACTCAACATAGCTATATATACATATGTACTTATATAGACTTAACCAGATCTATACTAAGTTACCACAATTTGACCGCAGATATGTCAAACATCCACTTTAAAAGAAAATTGGCACATTTTTATTGGCTTATGAGCATGTTAATGTACCTAGATTGTTGTCTGAAATTGGAAATAAGAACTATACATAAGGTACTACCCAGAATTGTACTGCACAGAATTGTACCATAGAGAATTGACTGCACAAAATTGTACCATAGAGAATTGACTGCACAGAATTGTACCATAGAGAATTGTTTTGAATAAATATTAGATAAGTCAAAAAGTTTCGCGTGAGTGAAAATATAAATATCTTCTAAATGTTAGCAAATATACATATGAATTAACAAGCATCCTGAATATCTATTTACGTGTGATTTAGCCCAATGTAAATAATTTTTACTAAATTACGTGATCTACAAAATTTCGGAATATTCCCGAAGGTCTCAGGTCAAACAGAAAAGAGACAAGATACTACTAGTGGTTCTGATAGAGGAAGAGTAGTTCTTTCATACTTTCATAGGTTCATACTTTGTGACATATAAGTCACAAAAATTTCGATTACTAGGAATATTTTTACAGCTCTTCAAACATTGAGGTTTTTCATTAAAGACCATTAAAAATTAAAATGGATCTAAACATCTAACTTAAATTTTCTTTGAAATGTGAAAAGAACCCAAATTTATTATTAAATCTATGCTCTATCTATTATAGTTTGGCCCACAAAAAAATTGAATTTTACATTAAAATTCAAAATTCATTATAACTTTATAACTTATAAAAATTAAAACTTTCTGGGAGCTAAACTAATCGGAATTTGGCCTCCCCCTAGACGACCAATTTTGAGATTTGACCCCTCTCTAGGGCCGATGGTTCATTTGACCACCTACGGCCCTCTCTAGGGTCTTCCAGGGTTGTAACCCCTGAGATACATGTTCATGATTCTCTTTAATTGATAAAGACATTTACCGACATGTATGAATTGGCTACCTTTTAGGAGATAATTACATTTTGGGTGCCGCCAAACTTTTTGACTTATCTAATAAAAGCTGTTCTTTGATTTAGGATTGTTTAAAAAATGAGTATCACTTTTATCAACTTTTCTTAAATTACAAAATATTACACTCATATCACATGAAAACTACCTTTCAAAATCGTAAGAATTCTACCAAAATGTAGTGTACAACCAACAAGTTTTGAATGATCATTTTACTTTAATATGACGGACCGGATTGGATTCAGATCTGGATAAAAATTTCGGATACGGATCGGATCAGAGCATTGAAAAGTTCGGACAACAAACCAGATCAAAAAAATCAACTAAAACTGAAACTAAAAATAGTTAAATTAAAAGGTATAAAACGAAAAGAAATTTAAAACTTAATAGATAATTTATCTTGTGATTAAACTCCAATTAAAATAAATTTGATATATTCTAAATACAGGGGTAGCCAAGGTTCGAAACCCAATAGGGTATAATGATAGAGTAAAATGGCGGCTTTTTTTCTCAGGGGGTATTTTCCAAGATGGTGGCCGGAAACGGCCATTTTGTTCCTTATTTCTGCCTAAATTCAGTTAAATTAAGCTTAATTTAGTTTTAAACGCTTTAAATTTAATTTAAATACAATTTAATTGATAAAATTACCGAAAATGGGCGACATTATGGCGTCACCTGTGTAAATCGAAGAGCATAAGAACTTTATAAGAACTGTATCATTTAATTTTAGCTTAAAACTTCCACGAATAAACTTATTTTATAAGATTACAGACATTTGACACTACTCTAGGCCTACCTAGACAGTTTGAGCAAAATACCTCCTCCCCCCCCCCCCCTAGAAAGTGTTTCATTCCTATTTCAGTAATTCTGTTAGAAATAGCTTTAAATAATTTAACTAGTCTCGAACAAAAGTTGAACTTTCTTCTATTCTATGACATTTTATCAATTTTATCGAAATTTTATATCTTTGTCAGTTGAATCTGAATTAATTGAGAGTACAAAAGGTCACTATATAGCACTTTCTGCATTAGTAACTTGTCTATCAAAGTATGACCACATTTTCCTTTTATATTTATAAATTGCGATTCTTATTTTTCGACACATGGATTCAGCAATCAATAAAGATGTCTTCCTTGTTAATTATTGAAAGTCAAGCAATGCATGAAAATTTATTTTGTGTTTAGCATGCCATTAGCAAGGAGTGATCGTCAACCGATTCGTTCATTAGAATTAGAATCATCAAGTTTTAAAGTATTTAAATAAAAACATTTTTCAGTTTGCAAGTTTCAGTTTGCAATTTGGACTCTATTTTTTATAACCGATGTTCAAATAATTACTTTAATAGAGTTGTGGGAAATGAGTGACATGGTCACTTTGAAATCTTTTAAATACATACTACAGAGTTGAGACAATTTGTGTGAATATATAATGCGTTGGAAATGATTTTAAATGTGGAAATGAATGCTTCGAATGGAAGTCAAACCTGAAGACTACCGTTAATAGAGGAACGCATGACTTCTTATATGTGAAGGTCAAGTTCGGCCGTCGACTTATTCCCTGCTGTATTCTCTAACACACACTAACTTATTGTGAAATTTTCATTCCTTCCTGTTTTCAAAGCTTTAAACTAATAGTTACTGAAAGTTATTGACTGTTTGAAATACATTAACCAATTGAACAGATTTGTGGTCAGTTTAACAATCATTTCGATGAAACCATGAAATTGATTGCTTTAGCAGTGAGTCGTTTTGCCAATTCTCTAAACCATTTGTTTAATAGTTTTTCAGTTGTTTTTATTCACAGATTTGATGTTTTGCCATCAATCAGTTTATTCCAAAGATTACTTTGCTTTTCCAAAAGCCAACACCCGATTCGACAAACCACCAAAAGTCAGAAAACCTCCATATATTTCATCCAACATCGAATGTTCAGGTTATTATTTACCAGATACTATTATTATTAACAAATTATATTTATAATTTCAACCTGTATATCTTTATATTCTTTATAATCTCATTGATTAAATTTAGGGCTCAATGTTAACAATCGTTTGACACCAAAGGACACTCTTTGTGGTGATCTCAATACTGGTATAATTCCTAAGAACCCGATGGGCCAAAACTTATTTGGACAGCCATACCCTTTGTAAGTTTTTAAGTTCTCTTTCATATAACATATCAAACAAATTATAATAATTTAGTGTTTGAAATATTCTATTATATTTTTTGCTACAATAAAAAACTTTATAAATAGTTAAGCCAGGCTTTCAACCTTGTTCAATGTTCTCCTTTAAACGAAAGTACTTTTAATAGATTACTTATTTATCAAGACACATTTTCTAAAAACAACCCTGAATTTGGTGAAAACCTTTGTCAGAAGCAGTCTGTGTATAAATTGAAGCCAAAATTAGAAATTATTCGTTAAAATAAATTTTTATATTTTGATAAGTGAAATAATCAAGAACAAAACACTTCATTTTCTGGCAAATGCACTGCCAGTTTTGAAACAACAAATGCACACCATCCCTAAAGTGGCCAAGCTATCCAAAACTCCTGATTTGTTTGAACAGTAAGTTTTTTAATTAACATTTTATCGATTTAAAACATATATTTGAGTTACCTTACAAACTATTACAATTAATAATTTAAGCGATAAAGTTCGTTAAAGTTATTAAAACATTTATCTTTTATAGTCAATCTCCATATCAAAGAAGATTTGTTCGTCAAGTAAAAAATGTTTCGGTTGAAAATGAATTGAAGTCAACAATGAATTCGGAAGTAAACGCAACCGATTTATTGCGACAAAATATATGCGAAGGAAATTCGTAAGAATTATTCACAATTGCTTTCATAATATTGTTCTAACAGAAAATATCAATAATATTTCAATCTAATAGCCTTTAAATTGATTTAGAGCTTCAAACCTGTCTCCTTTTCAAATATTTATGCTTTCTGATATAGAATATGTCAAGCAATCGATGCTTTAAAGCAAGACGGTCCTTTTTCCAAGACATTTTTAAGTAACATGGTTTCAGCAATGAGTAGTGCGGCCACTATCGGAAACATCGCCTCGGTCGTCAACCAATATAGTAATCAATTAGGTGATTTGTCGCAGAATAATAACAACCATAATAATAACGATAAAAATAGTAATAAATCGACCATATCTCAAGTTTTATCCACTTTGTCGACAATAAGTGATTCAAATACTTATAATCCTTTGATTTCTATCATTGATTATATTTCGAGTTTTCAAAATTCAAATAAGTTTCCGTCGCGACGAAGAAAACCTCTCGAACCCGAAGATCTCTTACCAGAACCAACTACTGAACAATCCGGAACGCCCTGCCAGGCCATTGAAGAATATATTTCACCTACATATGCTCGTAATTATCAGGGTATTTGGAAATATGTCGTCCAAATTCCAAGTGAAGGGTAAATTAATTTGAATACAAATTTCAAACATTTTAATTGAATCAATTAATTGCTGAACAGATATTTCACTCAAACCATCCAAAGAACGAGTTGTCTGTAAGTAATGTCACAAATCTTAGTTTCCTTTAAAATTAATTTGATATAAAATGACTCAATTTATAAATTGGTTCTTTTTTTCAGTAAAAGCAAATGTGATTACTTGGAAGGCATGTGTTCAGAATCGCCCAGGTTTGAAATTCAAATCAATTGATAATTATATAATTTTATAATAGAATTGTTTGTATTTTTTTTAACGAAGATGGGTCAGTTTACTTGTAGCAGAGATTTTCTATCCTGACGTATATTTTCCAGTCAGCGCAGAACAACCAGTAAATTATAGACAACATCTCAATAATCAGATAATTAGTGTGAAAAATAATCATAAATTGAAGACTAGAGTAAGACCTCTGACCAATGTTCCCACATTCTCTGAAGAACTTCGAAGAATGGATGTTTCAGACATTCGTCCACAAAATTTTCCGCAAAGAGAACAAATGACTCCAAGGAATGGCAAAAGGATTTCTGGAAAACCAAGTGTTCAAGAAATAGATATTCCCGACGAAGAAATTGTCAACAAAATTACAAAATCTCCGAACAAAGAGTGTGACGGATACGATAAAATTGGATGTTTTGTTATCAGAGTCTATTATGATTGGTTTTTGGTAAATGGCAGCTGTAAGTGTTGGACGGCTCCCAAATCTTCTCAATATAACAGCATTAACGAAGCCATTAAAAGAATATTCATCGGGAAGTGGTAATTGTCACAAATAATTACACTTCTCATTCAATTCATTCAAGAATTACCCAAAGATTTTAGATATAAAGCTCATTTAGCAAGGTTTATTTGAATTTATAGTTTTCATGCAATATTTAAATCATTTTGTCTAAAACTCGACTCAAACCCGAAAACATTGTCAACTACATCAATAATTTCCTCAACTATTGACTAGGAAATACCCAGAACCATTTTTGTTGTCAAAGCAAAACTATGCGAGAAGATCGTAAACTATATTCTAATCGAAATTTAATTTATTTATTAGTATTCTATTCAGTATTGAATAAATTGCAAGAACTGATGTTTTCTTAATTTATTTGTTTAATTATATTTACACTAATTTATAATAATATTACTCTCGAGTAATCACTAATTTATTAATTCATTATAATTATTGTCAACTGTTTTGTTCAAACAAATAATATATACATTTTTGTTCGGATGAGCTTTAGTTCGAATAATTATCGATAAATAACAACAGAATTTGTATTTTTGTTTCTTTGGCCGCAAACTCAGGAAGAATTGATAAGTGAAGCGAATTCTTGTTGTATGCATCGGAGATCCTGAATGTTTTGAGCTAACCTTTTGTTTAATTGATCCAAAAATCCTTGTCTGGCTTTATCTGTGATTTTGTTGTTATCATTTTGATCTTGCAATCGATTCAATTGAGTTCTGAGATTCTCGTTTTCATTGAGTAGAGCCTAACAAATGACATAACAGTTATTATTAACACTTTTAACAAAAAATAGCTATTTTTGAAACTCTAATCATCAAAATGAATGAGTTATCCGTCAAAATAGGACACACATAAGCAAACACGTGATTTCACGCTTGATTTAAGAGTTATTTAAAAAATATTTGGATTTCGATTCGTTAATACGTCTGAAATGAATTGGAAAATACAAACCTTAAGTTTGTCGTCGACTTTGTGGGAAGTGCTGTAGACCTGGCACTGATCATCCATACGTTTCCTCATTTGTTCTATTTCTTTGTCTTTTTGTCTCAATTCTGAATCCAAATGTTCTGCTCTGGACCTCAGAAGACAGATCTCTTGATGTAGTTCTGCAGTTGCGTCAGGATTTCCATTACTGGCCTCCAATTCAATCATCTGACATAAGAAATCGATTATTAATAATAAATCAATTTTTCAATCAATGACTGACTTTGTGTCGCATTTTATTGTTTTCTTCTTTCAATGTCTGCAACTGTCTCTTCCATTCTTCGACATTAGCGGTCGACTCCTGGAGAGCGTTCGTCAATCGACTGTTATTACTCTTAAGAGTTTGTAACTCTATTTCCCATTTTTTGGCATTTGTTGAACTGCGAGGGAAGCAAATAATCGATAGAATCAGAACTGTTATATTGTGCTAATACCTCTGTGCCAGGGCCAGTTTAAGTCTATCGTTTTCATATCGAAGTTGTGCTTCAGAGGAAGAGTGTGGCAGTGACATTGAAGACTGCTTCTCCTTTTGTGAGTATTTCGGGCTCTCTGTCAATAACTTTCCGATAATAAAAGAGAAATCCCACAAATTAGTTAAGATTTGATTAATTCAAAAATTTTAGTTTCAATTACTTTATTGGCCTGAAGTCCAGATAGACTCTGACTTCTTTGGTGAGCAACGAGAGAGCCTTTATGTTCGTTAGAATGGAGAGGAAGGGTTACACTTACAGACGGCTCTACACATAACTGACTATCAGAACCTCTAACAATTATCTCTTCGTTGGCCAGGTCATTACTTTCGTTGGAATTGCGATTACTTGTGGCCTGATTTGCATTCGTAATAATTGTGCCGTTTTGGTACTGAGCCTTCTGTTGGGCCGCACTTCTCGTCGCTTCTTTCACTTCTTGGAATTTCTCAATAAACTAAACAATAATTAAATATTTATTTAAAGAATATTTTTCATGCATTTAAAGAAAATTAATAGGATTTTTTCAGGAATTCACTTGGATAGTTTAAGTTTTAGCCAACAATTAGGATATTCAACATATTATAATATAATAATTTGCATCGACCATTGCATCGACCATTTAGTCAATGGAATCATTTGCAAGCAAACCAATTAAATCATTAGATTTTATATTATTTATTTTAAATATAATATTTGTATGTAACCTGGACTATTCAACTAAGTTAATAATTAGTTTATAAATTTCATGGAGTCATGTATTTTAATATGAATGCTAAAATGACAGCCACTTTCCAAATCGACGAATATTCTATAATTACTAAATTTTTGGAGTTTCCTAAAAAAACAAATGAGACAAACCTTATTTAAATCAGGTTCTGAAGCAAATCCCAAACCATACACAGTGTTGGCCCGAATATCAGACCATTGACCAAATTTTTGTGATGTTTTGGTAAAAGTCATATTTGGAGTTATTGTGCTGTTAATGACGGCCTGTTATATAGAATATATCTTTCATTTAGTCATCAAATTCTTATTCAATTAATTTTATGTATGGATTAGAACTTAGTATTCATTTTATAATTTAATAATTAGAATACAAAACATTTCTATTCTGGTTTCACAAATGAACTAGTTTCACTCCAAAATTGATCTAATTTTTGCAATTCTAAAATTATTTCGACTCAATTTTAGGTAAAACGATATAACTTGGAAAATATTAAGCAAGTATTGATTTTTTTACTATTGAATAAAAAGGAATGAGTGATACCTTGGTTGCCTCAACACTTATAATTCGGTATAAGTTTCTGTTGGAGTCATAGAAAAAGCTGACGTTAACCGCCTGAGAACTCGCCGGAATCCATGACCTCTTCGTCTGGGGGTCAATATGGAAGACATGGGCTTTTGTAGTGAAAATGGGTTGTTCTCTATTTAAAACAATATCAATAATTGTTTAGACATATATTGTATAGAATATTATTGTACGAAATGAAATCAAAACACGATTTTCATTAATCCAATGCCATTTCATTCAATTTGGGGAAACATTTAATTTTTAAACAATAGCTGAAAACAAATGAATAAAAACTCATCTCATTTAAGAAAATCGTGAGATTCTTATAAAACAAAAGAATAAAATCAGATTTCAATTTATTTATTGAAAATATATTTCCATTATTTGATTTGATAACAATTTCTCAATAGGTATATGAAATGCCGAAATATGTGCTAGATTCTTGCCATTAGAATATTGCATGAAAAGTATAAGGATCAACTATTACTAGATAATGAACTATTTAGAATTAAAAGGAATAACATTTGGAAGCACAGACTGACTGACAGACTATATATTTAGAACACAGATCTCTCAATACATGATTGTATTGATTTAATGGTCAATCATTTAGAATAAGAATCAATAAATGGATGTCAAGACTCACCCCATTTTACTTCCTTCTATAGTCATCTGAAACTCAATTTAACTGAACCACAGTTTATCGAGAAATCAGAGAAACGAATGAAGAATTAGGAACACCAGAAGTGATCGAAAACAGCCATTTCGTAATCAGAGGCCGATCTGCAAAACGAGCCATTCTTATAGTTTGAGCCAAACTCAGACCAAAGCGCAAACTCATAGCAAATGTATTTGTTTTCGCTCTCAACTCGATATTTTAGGAATGATTAGCAATCAATTTGAACAACTTGTACTTGCTTACAACTTCGTTTTGTTTATTCATCAAAATCGTTAAATTAATTAATCTTAAATTAAAGAAACTCTAAAATCATTTCATTTATCAAATTTATTACTTATTTTCAAATAGAAATGTTTTTCCTAATCATTAAATATTGAGAGCATCCGACAGACATTTCCTATTAATAAATGTCTATTCATTCACATATTTCAAATATGGGAAGTGTTTTATATTTTTAATCAATTTGATTCGACAACCAAAATGAGCTTGGTAATACTAATAGTATTTGTTCATTTAAAAGTATTGAAATAGAAATAAGGGAAAGTTAACATGATAATAATAAAAAAAATCAAGTTTTAAACACTTATTTGAATATTAACTTCAAAACAATTGAAAATTATTAATATAATTATTAACTTCAAAATAAACTATTACATTTTTTAGTTTAAAATCTTTTGGATAAATTATGATTATAAAGCTTTGCTTAAGGGTAGGGGGTTCTTGGTATATATATTATAACAAAAATTTTAACTATATCAAGTTAACTTAATTATTTGAAAATTATTGAGTCATTGCTTTTGGTTCTAATAATGAATGAAAATCAAAAGCCAATAGAAATTCGTTTATTATATTAAAATATAATTTCGAATATTTGAAGTCTTGACATATGATTACATGGAATCAATTGCTAACAATTTGTTCTGTGGTCTGATCTGATTCTTGCACTGAATTAAGAGAATCGGAGGAATTGGGTTCGGATAGACTCTGAGATTGGAATATAACATCTAAAATAGACTGTGAAATGTGAGAGCGCTGGTGGTCTGTGAAAGACTCGACGTGTTGCTGAAGAGCGGGCTGTAAATCTGGACTCGAAGCAAATACTGTCTTCAACTGAGCCGCCGGTAATTGTAGTAAAACTTGAAAACTCTGGGGTTTAGTCCTTTGGCAACACTTAATAAATCCGTCCCAAACTTTCTTCTGTTTCCAAACTTGTTTTAAGATTAGGCGCTGCAGTATATTCATTACGAATCCAATGAGTCGGGGGTATTGGGATAGGCTCTGGATTACAGTTCGCATCAGAAGAGTGGGTAAAGGGTTTTGTTCCATCAATAGTTGCATGACAACGGCCAACACTTCTGCCGTATAGATGTTATTCTCAGCAAAACATAAGTTGGTGGCTGAAATTCATTGAACATATAAAAACTAAACCAAAATATTGAGAATATAAACCTTTAATTATAGTCTTCATATCAGACTTTGTCGGATCAATATTATGTAAAGCAATGAGCAGTTCTGCAGGAGTTAATGGACTTTGAAAGTTGGTTCCGGACTCGACTAAAACAAATTACTTCTATTAATAAACTTGCAAATCTTTAATTCAATAGAAATAATGCAAACCGTGAGCTCCTAAAAGTCGATTAAAGACTTCTTTGACTACAACCGGATTCAATTTGATGAGTTTGGGCAGCGCTGATATCACTTCCTTTTTGGACAATCCATTGACCACAGGGATTAAGAACCTGACGTCAGGAACCCTCTTATGGTATAAGTCTCTAACTCTAGAGACCAACTCAGAACTGGGGGGTTGTTTGTCAGTCAAGACGTGTATAATTCTTGTCACTAATGTTTCGGCGCCTTTCGGGCAGTTTTCTACGAGAAGTAGAAGTTCAGGTGAACTCATTCCCATGCCTTTGACGGGACCCTCGAGTACTCTTAAAATTATACGTTTGGTATCAGCACTGGTGCCAACATAAACGACAGCCAAGTCGTGAATAAGCTTATGATTATTTGGTAAAAGACTTAAATAGAGGAGAAGACATAATTTGATGGAATTGTCGCTCCAGACTTGTGTCCTTTCCTTATCAATTAGTTCCGGAGGTTTTGGATCGAGTAAATATCTGAGGGCTTTGAGAGCAAACTCTTCAATAATTAGTTTTAAATTAGGTTCGAGAACGTCGTGCAAAGCCTTCGCTATTTTGATAGACTGGTTCCTTACATCTGACTTCTCGCTTACAGTCAAATCCAATAACACAGACAACAAACTAACACTTTGTTTCTTTTTCTTTTCAATCAATATTTTAAGTATATTAATACCTGTGCTGACACTCAAAGCATACAAATTTTCATTCAAAATGAAATGTCGGAGCAATTGAATGGATTCTTCTGTCAAAAGAGGACACTCGATGTACAGTTTGGTCAAGAAATGGTCGCGATCTTTGAGCTCAGGTTTACTCATCAAATCTTCCAATGTTTTGGTCAAGTATTTTGAGTAATGAGTCAAATCATTGCCCCGTTTTTTGGCCAAAACTAATTCATTGTAGAGAGCATTGAAAATGATTTCACTCCTATTTCTTAAATCATTGAAAGCATAGGTTCTAATGAGTGATGCGATGTTAGAGGAGTCGTGATATTCAGAAGAGAGCATCGCTAATAACTTAACTCTTGTCTCCAACTGTGAAGTCGAGAAAAATACTTTTTTGTCGTCTTTCAAAATTCTATTAATCGCTTCCAAAGCCATTTTGTTTTTGAGTTCTTCATTCAGAGGTTTTGTAATTTCAGCCAGGTTCAATTGTTTAATTTTAAGAGTTCCACTCAACTGTTTGCCTGACTGTTGCAAACGTACCTTTTGCTGGTGATGGTGTTGTTCCTGTTTCTTCAACTCTTGTGCAATACTTTTGCCGATAACTATCGCTATTTTCTGGTTTTGTTCGTTATTCTGTTCGACAGACAACTGTTTTTTTGATGAATTAGTCATTTTGCTTACCATCTCTTCGACTCCTTTTCCTGTTTTCAAAATATATTCAAACAATAATTTATTGCATTGAAAATGAGGTCACAAACCGAGTCCGGCGGCAGTCAATTGAGATGACAGCAGTCGCGCTAAATGCTTTATCTGAGAGGTAGTGCCGGCAGCGGCAACAGGTGTGTACGAGGCCTGGAAGTGGTCGGGCATTGCGTCCGGCAGTGATAGCATTGAAACCAAAACCAAATCACTGACATTTGATATAACATTGAGTCGAGGAATAATATCTTCTGCTGTTATATCAATAGCAGTATTGGCCTCATTGCGAGTGATTTTGGCGGAAACCACTGGTGGTGGTGGCGGTTCATTATCATCTTCCTCGTCATCAGCTTCCAATTTGATTCGTTTGACCTCAACATCTTTGAGCTCGGCTTTAATGGCGCGTTTTCTGCTTTCATTGAGACATCTGTTTATCTCTGACTGAGAGGCGCCCAAATCGGTGAGCAGTTGAGTGATTTGAGTTTGAAAGGAAGCCGACCCCAAAGCAATCGGATGTTTCAATAGAATAAGTAACTGAAGCTTCAATTGTTTCCGAACCGAATTGACCTGAGATTTGGCTAAAGTGGGAGGAAGGTTGGCGTGCAGTGCCTCCAAGGCTTGGATCACTTTGGAGAAGAAGAGTTGTGATCGATGTCTGGCAATGAGTGTCAACGTCTGCATCGTTGCCATCAAATTAACACTCGATATGTGAGGCGTTCCGTGAAATATAATGAGTTGCTCGAACACTTGTTTGGCCTCTTCTTCCAGTGCTTCCAAATCAATCAAATCATTGTTTTTCATAAAATCTATACAAAACTCATCTCCAGTACTGAACTGGTCTTTACGAGTCTGACTGATGACAATAGTTTCCATGAATTTGATGGCCTGTGTTCTGATGCCGTCGTTGTCTGCGATGTCCAATAGAGCGAACAAATGCTGTTTTATCTGAAGCCATACCTCATAAGTGGATTCAACCAAATCAGTCACTTTGACTTTGGAGATCCATTTGATGAACTCTTTGTACAATTGATTAGCCGTTTGTATGGCTTTCTTGATAACACTGGAGCTGTCATCGGCTAACATCATCTTCAGATTAATGATTACTTTAGGGAAGTATTCGGGGTCCTTTTTGCAGGCGTTCTCCACAAAACCCACAACAAAACGTCTCACTTCGATGTCTCTGTCGGTCTGAAAGCCCAGTATCTCATCCAAGAAGTTGTCCAATAAATCGTTGTGTAAAACCAATTCCTGTACTTTTCGCAGATTCGACACCTTTTCCGACTCATCTGAAGAGTACATCGAACTGTTGAGCAAATCGATTACCTGACAAACAGACAGTCATTACATCTAATTATCTTTTGCTTTCATATCAATCTATTACTCGATTCTCAACCGAATTGTTTTCTTCGTTTCCTAATTCTTCACTCATTTTTCCGAAGATATCTTTGAATCTCAAAAATTAGTTCAAAGTTATATAAATAGTCAAAGATATTTGTGTTTCGACTGAAATGCTGTAGAAATTGATTAAAATTGTCTGCGATTTACGCCTCGTTTATAATGTTGTCTGAAATACAATTAAATTCAAAAACAATATTAATTTTATTTAAGATCTCAATTTGATGTTAATATCCCTTCAAATACAACGTTATATCTGTGAGAGGAGAGGGAAAGCCAATCAACATCTAAGGTGATATAAAAACCAGATGACAGGGTTTATTGTTTTATATTATTATTATTGCATTTAGTTTATGAATGTGACCAACAATTGTGAGTTTCAAAGTTTACATCGGTGACCACTAAGTTAACATGTTAAGATTTTATTTGTAATTTGTCGAGTTGCTATCTTCTATTTATTAATGTTTATTTACTATCGTTGAGTTTGATATCAGTTTTGAAAGATTTAGCGGCAAATCAATTGTTGGTTAAATAATGTGTGGAAGGGGTGTAACGAGTGTTTAAGTTAAGTGCAATCAATAGTCAATTAAAGCAATGTTGTCCTCATTTTCGGTAACCTCTGCCAGTCGTCTCATTATCGGTAATCTTAACCATTGATATAATGAGCTAATGATGGGATGGCCATAGAATGGCTGTCCATCTATTAGTTACTGTACTCTTGCATTCGTTTAACTAATTTGTTTGTTTACAACTAAAGCTTTGGTAATCGTATGGCTTTTGATAATATTTGTGATAACCGGTCCTCTGATGAGTTGGTCCCGACATCGAGACGATGGTAGCGGTAATGTGGACGCCAGTAATAATGGGGAAATGATTTTGGCCCGACTCTCGCGGGCTATGAATGAGTTGACAGCTCTTAAAGCACAGAATGAAGAACTCAGAACTCTTCTTCAGAACTATTTGCCCATTGATTTGAAACCTATTGACCAAAGGCTAACTCATTCCTCGACTCCTGTAAGCAGAGACCAAAAATTAGATTCATTTCTGATACGAGAGTATGAATTGACTCGACGTCGGATTGAGTTGAATGTCAACGAATTGTGGCATTTCTTGCGCTCAAAAACCAATTCATCGATTATGCCATTCGTCTCCCAAATTAGAAATAACTTATTATATGATTTGGGTTTGAATTTCAGTTCATTTTATTTGTTTTTTGAATAATTATTTTATTTCTCTGATTAATAGAAACGATTGCCGAAAGAGACAATGAGTGGCGCAGGTCTGAGCTCAAGAAGTTAACTCAATCGGTTCAAAGCAAGATTTGGGAACTGCAAAACCCGAGTAAGGAGTTGTGTGGATCGGCCAAAAAACTTGTTTGTCAATTGAACAAAGGGTGTGGTTTCGGCTGTCAAATACATCATTTAGTCTATTGTATGATCGTTTCGATGGCCACAAAGCGTACACTTATTATGAATGCTCACAATTGGCGATACGCCCACTCAAAGTCCAGATCCTCCGACGCCAAGGGCTGGGACTCTGTGTTTCTGCCGTTAAGTGAGACCTGCTTAGACGAGTCCGGGTCTAAAAGAGGCTCCTGGAGTTCGAGTCATGATCTCGACTCTTATCAGGTTTGAACCGCCATTAATCGGTTTATCATAAAAGGTTTATTTATTCAAGGTGATAGACCTGCCAATCATCGATTCAATGCACTCCCGACCAAATTACTTACCCCTCAGTATTCCTGAAGAGTTGACATCTTTGGTTAGTCTTCACGGGGCGCCCATTGTTTGGTTCATCGGACAAATTGTTAGTTATTTGATGAGACCGTCACCAGAAATGATGGATTATATTAATAAACAAAAAGAACGCTTCAAATTCAAGTCTCCAATTGTGGGCATTCATGTCCGCCGAACCGACAAAATCGGAACGGAAGCAGCCTTTCATCCGTTGTCCGAATACATGAAATTGGTTTCCGATTATTTCGATCGATTGGATCTTTTCAATGAACGCAATCAAACGGTCCGTTCCTTTATTTGATTCACTGGTTTTAATTGTGCTTATTCTTAATTTTAGGGCAAAAAAGTGGAGCGTTTGGTATATTTGGCGACCGATGACTCTTCGTTGTGGACCAAAGAGATTAAACCTTTTGAAGACAATGGATATGTCTTTTTGGGTGATTCGCAAATATGTAAGTCCTTTGAGGCTTCATTTCTTTGCCATCTCTAACTTAATTTAAGCTCAAACTGCGAGTATTGGGCGCAGGTATTCAATAGATTCGCTGCGAAACATAATTTTGGACGTCTGGCTGTTAAGTCGGTCCGATTTCCTGGTCTGTACTTTCAGTTCTCAAGTGTGTCGACTGGCATATGAACTGATGCAGACCCGCACTGACTCACAATTAGACAAATCCAATGCCTTCTATTCATTGGATGACATTTACTACTTTGGAGGTCAGAGCGATCACAACCAGATCGCTGTTCTGTCCCACAAAGCACGTGATGCCAATGAAATCGATCTCAAAGTCGGAGACATTATTGGTAACAATCGCTTCAATTACCGCATTACCTGTCAAACTAACACACGGCTTTATGTCCATTTGATGAAACTTTTGTGCTTGTTTCATAGTCTTTTAAGTATGGCATCGGATACAAAAAAAAACAAGACGTCAGGTTAAGTCAGTAAGCTTTTATTGATTCATATTCAAGCCCTAGCTTATATGTGTGAGTTTTGAGTTTACGGCTCAATTGGCACAAGTCTGATTGAATCTTTATGGCAACAACATCTAACAATGTACATGTGCTAGTTTGACAGGGTAATTTTATTTTTTTTAATTATTTTGATATATATTTTTAGGAACGGCTGGCAATCACTGGAACGGTAGCTCTCATTATACGATAAATATTATCTTTTAAGGTTTTTACCAATTTCTCATTTTTCTAGGTTTTAGTAAAGGATTGAATCGAAGGACGAAACAAAGCGGTTTATACCCGGGGTTTAAAACCATAGAAAAGACCGAAAGCGCACACTTCGAGGTCTTTCACCCGAATTAATAGATTTGCCATTAGTTTGCAATAAATTAAATGATTTGTCGCTTTATTTTATAATTTATTTGTTATCGATTATAATCTTAGAAAATATTAAATATTTGTCTTAATTTTCATCTTTTTTATCATTTATAATAATTGTCAGATTTGACACTTTCTCCAAAATAAGTTAAATAATGGTATGAAAGCATTGAGTACTACCCAGCACTTTAGACAATGTGACCAACTTGTTATGGTTCTGTAGTATTAAATTGTCCACTCTCAGTATCGCCACAATCACCCTTTTACCCGATCTTTAATGAACTGTCTTTTATAAATCATTTATAAAGACTTCCTCTAGTCTTCAATTATAAAGACCGGTCGTTATAATCGATTCAATGATCGGTCATTTCTGTTGACATTTTAAACAAGAAAATACATTTAATATCCAATCATTTGTTTTATTTAAACCAAATTAATGTGAATCGAAAAGGAAAACAAGTCATGTCTTTATACCGGTCTCAGAATATTGCTATTTGCTAGGTCTATATAGTTCATCATTAGATCCCCGAAAAATCCCTTATTCTTTAAAGATCGAGTAAAAGGCCATTTACATGAAGCAATTTCGAGAATACACCAAGATTCTCCCCCCCCCCCCCTGGAAAATTTGAAAAACCTGCAAATATTTGATAAATACTTTGTGTGGAAAATGATTAGATTCAAGTTTTTCATTACGAAATAGTTTTGCTAGATTACATAGGTGATAATTTTTGGGAAAGATCTTGGGAAGTGTTGAATATTTGAACAGAAGAGGGAGCGGAGAGACAACAACTGATTGTATTGATGGAAGTCGTCTTTTATAGGTTTGATTAGTGAGGCTCTGAATGGTTGTGTTGTAGTGATGGTCATCACAAGTAGCCATTTATAGCATATTAAGCCATTTCCAGCCATTCGTAGTCATTCAGTGTCATTGAATCCAGTGCTCTGACAATTGATGTCTACTCTAAGACTGAACTGGAGAATAGATCTCTGACCAATTGATGGCTGACACGCAAACTGTCAAATACGGGACAAGAATGGAGGAAGAAGGCATTCAAGACAAAGAACGCTTTGCCAGGTCTGGTCTGACGGCCACTATTTGCTGCCATTTGTTTCAACTTCACAGCTTTCACTTAATTCTACCCTTTTTTTGTCTCCAATCGATTGTAAACAAATGCAATTCAGTTCTAATTGACTGACTTTTAAGTCCTGTTCACAATCTGAGGAATAAACGACAAGTTGTTCAGTTGAAGGAAGTGACAGCACATCCACACTATTTTCAAAACTTAATGCCTTTCAACGACCAAATCATACTTTAATTATCGATTGTTTTAATAGTAATCAAAATCGGACCTCAATTTTTAGGGAAAACCACAGCGAAATCGAGAGGAGGCGCCGCAACAAAATGACCGCATATATCACCGAACTGTCAGATATGGTGCCCACATGTAGTGCTTTGGCCCGAAAACCCGACAAACTGACAATTCTCCGAATGGCCGTCGCACACATGAAGTCCTTGAGGGGTATGTCTGACACCATATTGTCTCCAAATTACCACCAAATGTAATGTCTTTTAAATGAGTGGTCAGCAAATTGATGGAAACAATTAATCATTTGTGCCTAGTTTACCATCAAGTTCTTATTTACAATAATATCTTATAATCAAATAATTATATTAACATTTGAATGGAGTAGTTATAAATAAGCAAGGGCATACTTGAAATTCAAATTTGTTCCAATTAAAATACTTTGGATTTATTTATTGACCCGAAAAAGGGTCGGCCTTTCGAATGAGATTTCGGTCGAAACAAAATGATTAAAAAGAGAGAAAAACTTAGCTATTATTCCATAACCATTCTCTTATTGTCTGCAATTATGGCTCCGGGTTATAGTCAGGGATGTCTATTCGTGAAATCCGTGGCAAATCGTGACTCTTTAGTCAATTAACGCCAGTCTTTCTTCTGAAAGGAGGCTAATATTTTGATGATATATCGAAACTAAGGCTGACCTTCAGCTTCAGTGCTCACTATTTTTCTTTAATCACCAAATTATTAGCAATTTCATTTTGTTGAACAAAACCATTTTAACTAGCTACTTAGTTGATTACCAAAAAAAATCTATTAATTATACTAACTTTTTATAAAGACGCTAGGTAATGCATGCAAAGTAACTATCTAATTTCAATTGCAAAATTATCTCTAATTAAAAGAAAAGGTTCACAATTGCGTCCACGTCTTTTAGGAATAGGACTTGCTAACTCCCTACAGCCCAATAGTGCACAGGAATCCTATTTGAACAAGGAGACCCTCTATTAATTTGAATCTATTTCTGTATTAGAGTATTTGGAATTAGCACATTCCTCTAAAAGATGCTTTTATTGTTGGTAATACCTAATCATATTCTAGCCATTTAGTCGTTTTACGAATAATTACAATTTTGTAACTTTTTGAATGTCTTTAAGTCGATTATACAAAATATTATTTGAATCCCAATTGAGTGAAATGATAATCATTTGAAATACTAACCAAAATTACTTAATTAAAAAAAACTCATTTAATGGCATTTGTTTGAATAGATTATACAAAATCATAATTCAAATTAAATTCTTAATATATTCTTTTAGGAACCGGTAATACAAGTAGTGACGGCACATATAAGCCCTCTTTTCTAACAGATCAAGAACTTAAACATCTTATACTCGAAGTAATGACAATATTTGATTGTATTTGACTTTGAATTATTTGATAACATTTGTTGTGGTGAAGGCTGCGGACGGCTTCCTGTTTGTGGTGGCGTGCGATACCGGGCGCATAATTTACGTCTCTGATAGTGTGACGCCTGTCCTCAATCAAAGTCAATCGGATTTTTTCAATTCGTGCATTTATGACATAATACACGCCGAAGATGTTGAAAAAGTTAGGGAACAGCTCTCAACCCAAGAATCTCCTAATTCTGGACGAATTCTGGACCTTAAAAGTAATTAAATTGAGTCATAATGAGCCCAAAATACAATCCATTAGTACTCCTTTTATAGGAGAAAACCAAGGTTATAAGCAAAAGACATGTTTAATCTGATGGACTGTATTTTGAGGCCTCTTGCACAACCATATTGTTAAACAAATATATTTGTGTCAACTAATAGCCGGAACCGTTAAAAAAGAAGGACATCAGTCTTCGATGAGATTGTGTATGGGATCCAGACGTGGCTTTATATGTCGAATGAAGATCGGGAACGTCCAACCGGACAGCATATCTCCCAGTCATATACACAGAATGAGACAAAGGAACAGTTTGGGTCACTCTCCGGATGGCAACTCTTATGCTGTTGTGCACTGCACCGGTTATATCAAGAATTGGCCGCCAACTGGTGTTCAAATGGACAGAATGGATGCAGATGACGGTCACGGCGGCTCTCACTGCTGTCTGGTTGCTATCGGAAGACTTCAAGTGACTTCAACTCCAAATACTAGTGATCTGATTGGTTCCAACTCTAATAATGAGTTCATTTCGCGCCACTCTATGGACGGAAAATTCACTTTTGTTGATCAGCGGGTCATTGGTATTCTTGGATATCAACCTCAAGAACTTCTAGGAAAGACTTGTTTTGATTATTTCCATCCGGAAGATCAAAATCATATGAAGGAGAGTTTCGAACAGGGTATGTGAGCAAGGTAGCCCTCATTTCATCTCATTATTTAAATTTGTTTTCAGTCTTGAAATTGAAGGGTCAGGTCATGTCAGTCATGTATAGGTTTAGAGGTAAAGCAATGGACTGGGTTTGGCTAAGGACAAGTAGTTTTGCTTTTCTCAACCCCTACACTAATGATGTCGAATATATAGTCTGTACCAACACATCGGCCAAGTATTACATTAGAAATTCTGTGCCACCATTAAAAAAGGTGACTGGTTCTTTTCTTAATAGAAGTTTGCATCACTCCGGTTCTGATATTGGGTCTGACCCACAAAACACAGCTCCAACTGATACAAATTTGAGTCATCAATACCAGACTCATTCGATGCCTGGCGTGAGTCTTATGCCGGGACAGACAGCAAAACATGAAGGACTTGATTATAGTCTTCAGCGGTCAGCCAATGATGTATATACCTCTATGATGCCGACCCGCACTCATATCCAGAATCAGACTCTGAGCGACAGGAGAACAGCAGATAATCAGGTGTATAGCACATATGACCCCAACCATTCCTCAGCACAACCACATTCAGCATTGAATTACCCGAACAGCGGTTCGTCCACTGCTTCGAACCCTCTTTCTTCACAAATGAACAAAACAAGTGCTTCAGTCGCTTCCACTTCTCCTTCACAAAGCACTTGGACTCCGAGGCATTTGACTCGAGTTAGTTAACACTCTTTGTTCACTTATTGCACTTCTCAATAGACTTCAAATAACCCTTTACTCGACTCAACCGCTTTTTCTAATTTTTAATGCTTTTCAATATTTTTATGCAAAGTCTGAAGCGTACAGTCAGGGCGTCACCGGTTATAATCAAATCAGTCCTCCATCTCGGAGTCCGTCGGGTCCAACTTATACACAATTGAGTTCTGCGCCCGGCACTAGAGGTTAGTCTCATTTTCATACTTCATTTTTCTAAAAGATTTCTTTGATAAGGAATGTGGGGTCAATGGCAGAGCAGTGGTGCCACCGATGCTCCAACTACTTCTCCATCGACGGTCAATCATCCATCATCTCATGGAAGTGCTTCGGCTGCCAATCATGGTCCTGGAGGACCTCATCAGCCCCAGGAGTTGTCTGATATGCTTCAAATGTTAGGACAATCAGAGCCCACATCTTTTGAAGAGCTCTCAATGTTTAACACATTTACTGAATGAAGCGATTTATACAACAATTCTTTTATTTGGTTTATAAACTGTTTATACGAACAGCTCTTCTAATCGGTTATCATTTCGCTAATAATCTCATTAACTGAACATTACTTATAATTCGCATATAATATAATCGCATTCTTTGGGAAACAACAAAAGGAACTGAATTTAGTTTAATATAATTACCGACAAATGTATTATAAAATTATTTCTTTTCCATATATTATTTCTTTGACATTATTTCAATTGATTAAAGTTTTTGCAGAATATCTCAAAGTTTTGACTATTTATTGCAAGGATGTATTTTTTGTGAATGGTTTGCCATTAATTTAGCGATTAGTTTGTTTGACAAGGTATTCTTGTATTTGCCTGCAAATAGAAATTAACTTATAAGCTTGATGGACATGCCTGGAGACTGACCAAGTTGCTATGCTTAAACATTAAAAAAAAGGAACAAAGAAAACTGAATCAAAAAGCATGGTCGACCCAAGCAATAGGGTAAGTTATCTTTTATGACAAATATGGACTTTATTCGGGAAAGTTCAATTGACAATTCTTTAAAATGCGAAACAAATTGGCCATTGATAGAAAAATGGTTGCAATTACTAAAAAGATGGCCACTGTGCTTCTCGGGGTGACAATTTGGTGAATGTGAATACTTCTAAATTTAATATTGTACATTATTGCATCAAAACTCAGTTCAATTTATAATGTCCTAAATGTATGTCCACTCTCAGGTACATTACAATTTCATTTGATGCCAGACATCGGAACTTGCTAGACGACAGAATTCAACTCACTCAATATAACCATTGCTTTCATTAAAAGAAGTCTTTGTTTCAATTGCTTTAATTATTTAAAATTTAAATCAAAAGAACATCTATTCCTAACATTTTTTTATTACAATTTAAATAAAAAGTCTGTTTAAAGCACTTGTTTATAAATGAAGTAATGGTTTTCGTCAAAAACAAAAAAGGTTTTTATTATATTCTGCTTAAAGCGAAGCACATTATTCTATGTGTGCATTGAATTTGATGTTTTTATAGCGAGAATATGCTTAAATCCGATCACTACATTAACATTACAAACCCCATAGGAAAGGCCGGTGCACCCAAATTCTTGTGCTTATTTTGAATGTTGCCTTAAATCCGAGGTGCTTATACCGGAGCCCAAATGCACTGTCACGAGGCTCGAAAAACAGTGATTAGACTTTAGCTGGGGTCACCATGGCTCTTAAAAGGTGTTACCTCTAATTTTTAATTCATCCTCCAAGTTCTATGAAAAATAAATAAAATTCTCTATTTCGTAAGAATAATTTCTTTTTAAATATGAATTTCAGTAAACAAGTTCATTCATTGATAGTTTTGAAGTCTTAACTTTGTAAGAATTTTACTAAAGTACAGGGGTCACCACAGGTGGGCCAACGTACTTGGCCCCCTCTTGATGGCAAATTTTGAGATTTGGACCCCCTAGCCGGCAAATATTTTTGAAATTTTAGGAAATTTTGGTAAAATTTAGGAGTTTTCGGTAATGGCGGCTAAAATTCAGACATTTTTGCAAATGGCGGACCAAAGATCCCCCATTTTTTTGAAGGAATTAAGCATTCAAACTTGCAAAATAGCCGAAATAACTTAGTGTTTCACTTAACTCTCACGAGGTTACACCAATTACAATTACAATTAAAAATAATCATATTTAATAAAATAAATAATTAAATTTAAAAAATTCAATTTAATAAATCAATATTAGTTTAATACTAAATTTTATTATTAATTAAATTAATGAAATATATTTAAAAGTTAATAAATAATTGCTTAAAAAATAAGTTTAACTGTAATTTTTTTAATACAGTTTAAATTATTCTTCAAATTCAGTTTGCCAGGCCAAATTCGGATTTAATTAAGGCCATTGGTAAAAAATATCTTGGTCGATTCTAGTCAATTTGTAGATTCAGAATATGTCAAAATGATTAAAATCGGACAATCTTCACAAAGAAGAACTCCTATTTAGATGAAAACCCGTTTGACAATCGCTGTGTGAGCGAGTAACAAGGTGAAGCAGTTCGGTTTTAATTCAGTTCAATTAGTTTTTTTGTGGTAAATCCCAAATTGAAGTTTAAGAAAAAGCAAACATTTAATAAAAAAAAGTAAAACTTCAAAATCGATCAAAACTTTTTCAAAAATTAATCAATTAATGAAAATAAAATAAAATGAAAAAAAACTAAAAGCAGTTCAAGTTTTCCCTTCAAATAAAACTTCAGTTTTTATAGTTATTTCAAATCTGGAAATTTCCACAAAATTCCAACTTATTGTTCAACACTAGTTTACCTAACAGTCAAAACTCTCAGCTCCCGAAACAGTTAAATCAAAATAAAAAATATTTTCCTTGTCTGCTGATGAAAAAGTTGGAATGTTCGAACATAATTAGTGAAAGAGCATGATCAGCATGGTTTATTGATAAGGTGACCAGACGTCCGCCCTCAGACTGTACAGTTTTTGGTGATCTTGTCCAATGTCCATCTATATGGTGAAACTGGATATTAAAACGTGTAGTAATTTAGAAATTAAGCTCAAGAAATACTTAAAATATATTCTACAATACCTTCCAGTAATTTCATTTGTGTTGAATCAATCATTTATTAACATTCAGCCAGTTTTTCAGATTTTTGTAAAAAAGGATTAACTTTTATCGACTTTTATCGACTTTTATCGACTTTTATCGACTTTTATCGACTTTTATCGACTTTTATCGACTTTTATCGACTTTTA
>JAQIWP010000363.1:0-27695 GCA_034695525.1 Euzetes globulus
AGCTATTGGAAATTTGGGACACAATTCCACAATAGCTTACAGTCAAAGATTTGGCGATACCTGTTCTCAATCAGAGTCAATACGGATCGCTGCCATTCATTCGTGTCGACGACTTTTGACTAATTCTGAAGTCCAGAAATGGTTTCTTAAACTTCTTAAGGAACGATCAAATAGTTGTTCCGTCAGACAGGAAGTCGTTAATTCACTCATTGAAGACATTAATTCAATTGAAATGAGTATGACTTCTGTCAACCGATGGCCAAGAATTGAATTCAATGAAATCGATAACGTCTTGACAGAGGATTTAATCCAAATTAAACACAACGAGTGCTTACAGGAAAACATAATTAGATATTTTGAACGAAAATTAAACGATAAGTCGAAGGTTGTGCTGAAAAAAGTTAAAAAACTTCGCTCTAAACGCGAGGTTTTCGACAGTTTTTGGACAGAGAGTCACTGCAAAGAATGGGTTCCCAATGAAGATAAGAAGGAACCGTCTGCTGATGGCGACGCCTCTATTGTTATATCTGACAGAATTAGGGAATTAGAAGACAATGTCGAACCAAATATTGTATATCAGAAGAGAAGGAAATGTTCAGCAACTAAAAGATTCGGTCCAAATAATGCCCAGGCTATATTCAGAGCCGACATTGTCAATGATCTTTCTGGAAGTAACGATAACCCAGATTACAAATTAATGGCTCAGTTCGTTGCCGGTACTCATTTTCTGGGCAAAGACATAGATGTGGGTAAAATGTATGTCTACCATAAGAAGGACTCGTCGAGAGCCTACGTCAACATTTTCGGCAACACTTTGGTAGACGTGGCCACAAGTGATTGCAACGGAACAACACTTCAGCCCTACATTACATCAAATTACTTGCCGTTATATGACTTCAGTCTTTGGATCGTCCAAATGACGTTAGGGGTCAGAATGACAGCAGAGATGAATTTCGATTTGCCCAGGTTCAATTGTGGCGATAAGAAGGCAGCACAATTACAAATTGTTAGCATCAGTCCAGAGACCAAAGTTAGAGCTGCTGGAGAAGTGTCCGGTAAAGTACTGGTAAGGCATCGAAATCCTCATAATTAGTCTAAAATTAATCCGAATTTTTGTTTTGATCGATAGGTTATCAAAGGAGGAATGAATATCGGGGGTCAGTCCCACACATTTCAATCAATCAATTCTATTTCATTTAACTGTTATTTGACTTTTAGGTGATTTTAACTACTTTTCAAATCTGAAGTTCGAACCCTCACCTGAACTGTGTCTTTCCGTCTATAACGGGTATAACCCGATGAATGTCAGCGTCAACTCGTGGTATCAGGTATTTGAACAAATACTATATCTTGATTTGACCACTGAATGACCGATTATTTGTTCAGTTCTGGCACCCGTCATGTGCCGAATGGATGGACAAAACTGTTTGGAGTCCACTATCACTCAATTGGCAAATCAATGACAAACACAGAAGTGCTTGGATTGAGAACGAGTGTCTCATAAAGGATTCCAAATCAAAGTCAAAACGAATTGACCCATAATTGCGATGAAAATACTTTAATTCGGTTATCATTCAAATGAAATTTTTTTTAAATCGACTTATTTATGACTCGAAACATATTTGATTACAAATTGCAAAACAAGACATTCATATGAACTTAAATTTATAATCAATAAAAAACTTGAATAAAAATTGGTTTAAAAAATTAATTAAATCAATTAAAATAGCTTCTGATGTCTGACCTTTTGGATGAACTAATGAAAGTTGAGTTGAATGGCGCTAATCGTTTTATGGACCCGTTCTTTTGTGGCTTCAAATTAGTAAAGCTGTCGATTGCAATCTCTTCATCACTGGTTTCACTCACTTCCGACCTTTCGGTGTCACTCATTGTCAGCGTTTCTTCTAAACTCGAATCGATTTCTGTGATTCCACTCGAATTGAGAGAATACTGACTCAGTTCTTGAGACTTCAATCCGGCTATTGCTCTGGTGTTCACATTATTGGTATGAAGAACTGACTCTTGGCTGGAAGTGTCACGCAATGGAATATTGGAGAAATATTTACTTTGAATAATCTTCTCTTCAGTGCAGTCGTTGTTGACTTTAAATATATTTCTGGAATAGATTAGGTTTCGTGAGGTATGACTCCTAAGAGCCATAGTCGACGAAATAGCTTTGTCTTCGATTACTTGTGAGGAATATTCTTTGAAGAGTTGTGAACAATTGACTAAACCATTTTCATTCACTTTAATACGTTTACGAAAATGTTCTGAATTCTGTGTTCTTTCAATGGGTTTCGAGTTTTGTCTTTGTTGGCCATTAGTGTCCTCATTGACTGTCAATGAGTTGTTTTGATTCAACTTTTGTAAAACAATTCTATTTTTAGTAAATGTCTTCTTATAAGAAGACCAGTCTTCAGACCAAATGCTGTCAAATTGAGGTTCAAAGCAATAAGAGTCCACTACTTTCAACGTCTTAGTGTCAACGTTTCCAATGGCGTATTCAAAGGCAAAGTCTTGTCCGAAATCTTCATTGAAATGACTTCCGGCATATTTGAGTTCTTCGACTTTGAGTCCGCTCTCGTATGGCGTCAGAGGAACTAATTTTCTTTGTTTAGGACAAAAGACCAGTTGATATTTGAAAGTATTGTCAGCTTTGATGAAATCATTGACATATTCTTTAGTAATTTTGATCTTTTTACTCATATTTAGATAATTAGGAACTTTATAGAGAAGTGTCTTCAGGTCTGTATTAGCGGTGAGTTTGAAGAACTTTTTGGCCCTTTGGAGACCAATTCCGGGCAAATTCGGTAAATAATCGCAACCTATGATCCAAAAAAGCAAATAATTATTTGCAATGAAATAAAAATTTTCATTCACTACTGACCTGAGAGTATAGACATGTGTCTGAACTTGTCTGAGTCAAAGCTGTTCCCCAAACAGTGTCTGATTAGCGACATATCTACAAGTTTTCCGTTTCCGCCCGAATCTAATTTAAACAGACAGAGCCTACAGTTATAGACCAACAGATCAGAGTCTTCAGTGATGACAAAGTCGGCGAAACCATTGTTCACCAAATAAGCCATTTGTGCGTCCGCTTCAAAGGGGGACACCACAAAGTCTATCTCTTTCATTCTTAACCCTGACATCAGATTCCTCGCCATTTCTGGTGTCACTTCAACACAGCTTCGCATCAGTTCCTTAGCTTTTGATTCTTTTCCGTCAGATAACAAGAGCTCAACTTTTTGTCTGATGTTGTGTCGCATCGATTTTCTCAAATTATGCGTCACTTCTTTTGCTGGAAGTCTCTGACCATCGAAGACTACTATCGGTTTGATGCCGGCGTCGATTATCATCTGAGTCTTCTTAAGACAGTAGTATACATATTGGTCCGTGTGATGTCCCGAATAGAGCTGTTCAGCACATCCATAACAAGCCTTATGCAGCCATCCATAGCCATCAATGACACAAACAGATCCACTCAATTGAGTGATGTTCACAGAAGTGGACGCCTTCTCCACTAATCCAATCAAACCCTGAATTCCCATTGATTTCACCAAATGTTGGGTTAAATCATTTGCAAAAAATAAATGAAATAAAAAATATATTTAAATCGATAAAAAAATTAAATAAGATGTAAATCAGAGAAGCATTGTCTTTGATATGTCTTTGATATGTCTTTGATATGTCTTTGATATGTCTTCAGAGGTTTTGAATACAACTCATGTTTTACAACAAAAAAAGGTTTGACTCTTTCGCGCTCTTTCTTACAAACCAATAAATAAATGACGACAACTGTTTACTGAACCCAATTTATTCTGCTTAAATGCTTCAACTATAAGTGATTTAAAGCTACAGTTAAGCCTTTATTGCAAATAATTCAATTGATTTGCAAAAACATTTGTAAACAAACATCATTTGGATTATGCAATACTTGTGTCTTAAATTGAATGAATTGAAAGGAAATAATTATTGTGTTTCTGGTCATCAGTGGCCAAATGGTAGCCAAATGTGTTGGCATCCGTTTCATTGGCTTTATGTTATGTATGGCTGGCGTTGGCATCGCCTCTACTTTTGTACCACAACTTAAACCTGAAAAAAGAGACACAATAAGGACTCCCAAACCAAAGAGCAATTTATTTGAAATGTCTTAGAATTTAAACTCAAATTATTTATTAAAACTAAAATGTCGTTCAATGTATCTCTTGTTTGAATAGAATTTAAATTCTGAATTTTTAAACGTTTTTCAGTGAAAACAAGACTTGAATTTAAATCGAGATTAAGTTGTATTCAACTGATATTATCTGATATTAAAGGGGTTTTCCCGACCAATCATTTTGTGGCAATTCAAGGATATCCGGACTGGAACTCATTGAAAGTCGAAAATGAATTTGTTTTGAAGCCTTTTAAGTTGATTTTGTGATTGAATAAAATAGAACTAGCTCGGTCCAATTTATAAGAAAAGTTTGATTGTGCAGTAAAAATGATTAGCTCTGCAAAACTTATTATTAAGAACTGCGAACAAATAGTTCAGGTTTGTGACAATCGGCAGCCATTTAAGAGGGGTAAAGAACAGGACAATATTGCTGTCCTTTGCAGACGAAATGGTATCGGTTGTAGTCTCGTTATTGGAACCGATGGACTAATCAAAGGTCTGTCATTCTTCTGTTCAATAGCTTTAAATGTCATTTCTGAGAAAGTGTCTCAAAATCTTTTAATCAAACATGAAAGGTCATTCGATGTTTATTTTGTTAAAATTTCAATCATTGATATACCAAGACCATTTTTCTTATAGATATAGGATATGATGATGAAATCGAACCAAAATTTAAAAATTTTGATAATGTAATCGATGGACAGAATTGTAGTGTAATTCCTGGACTGGTTGACAGTCATAGCCATCCCGTAAATTGAATGAGCAATTTATCAGAAAATTTATTAAAGGCTTATTTGTCAGGTCTTTGCCGGCGACAGAGTCTTTGAATTTGACGCTAAAACCAGAGGCGCTTCTTATCTGGACATTCATTCAAAAGGCGGAGGAATTTATTATACGGTTTCGGAAACACAAAGCGCTTCCAAATCACAGCTTTTGAAACATTTTATTTCGAGACTGAAAAATATGTCTTTGTGTGGAACTACTCTTTTAGAGTGCAAAACAGGCTATGGATTAGATCTGGAAACTGAAACAAAAATGATTGAAGTGATAGAAACGGCTAAGCTTAATTCACCCATTGATTTGGTGACAACATTCCTGGGCGCTCATGCAGTCCCCAAGTAAATATAGATTTATTTTACCACTTTTAAATTGTAAATTCTATTTGCAGAGGAATGACAGCAGAAGAAGGAGTAGAATCAGTGATTGAAATGATGGAACAATTGAAAAATAATCGATCGTTTAATATTGAATTCGTTGATGTCTTTTGCGAAAAAGGTTTTCAATTGAAAGATAAGTTTTCAAATTTGAGTTATTTTATTTGAAGGCATTTATGACGTAAACCAAAGCGAGAAAATCCTTTCAGAAGGCAAACGGATTCTGAATGCATGTCCAGCCTTTCATGGAGAAGAACTCAATTATTTGGGATCAGCTGAAATGGCTGCCAGAGTTGGCGCCAAATCCGTCAGTCATTTAGAATTTATTGGCGACGAAGGAATCAAAGCTCTTTCGGACCATAAAATTGTTGCTATTGTGTGCCCAACAACTCTATACCTTCTGAAACTACAGTCCCCTCCCGTCCGGAAAATGATAGATCAGAATGTGATTATAGCCATCGGATCAGATTTCAACCCGAATGCAATGTGTAATCTTTTTCTTCTTCAATTCATTATATTCGGAATCATTTTTAAATTTATTTGAAGGCTATTCTCTTCCGATGGCAATGAATTTATCGGTAATAAAATGTGGGTTAACCCTGAACGAGTCGCTTACGGCCACTACTATTAATGCCGCTCACGCACTCAACCGGTCCCAGACTCACGGCTCTCTTGAGGTCGGAAAGTTTGGTGACTGTCTTGTCCTCAACTCATCCGATTGGAGACACATTGTGTATGAATTCGGAGAAACAAGAAATTTGATTAAAAACGTCATCAAAAAAGGAAATGTTATCGTTTGACAAAATCATTCGAAAGACAATACCATTGAATTTGAAATAAGTTTTGGCGAAAATCTGATTTCAAATGCAATTATTTTCAATCAAATTCAATCTAAACTATAAAAATAAAACTCAAGAACTAACTAATTATCGTTCAAATGAATAAATAATTATGTGATTGAAATCTGTGCAGAAATTTATTGAGAAAACTTAATATTCAGACATTTATCATGGCTTTGATGGCTTAACAAATTGTTAGATCCCTAATCAAAATAATCAGATCCTTATCTGAAACTTCGCTTTTATACACAAACCTATATTGGATTCTAGACTTATAGAAGTTATTCTCAATTCAGTCATTCATTAGAAAGCCTTGAAATAAAAATTGTTTCAGGATTTGTTTCAGGATAAGCTTTTGCTTTCATTTGTTTCACTCATCTCTTCTTTGAATATTCAGATTGAGTGCAGAAAACTTTGTTATTGTTGTTAACTATGACTCGTATTCAGGACTCGTCAGTAATTTTCGACAAGTTTTATGCTCTATAGACAGCCATATGATCCTCATCTTCTTAATAGCATTCCTCTCGACTCTATCCAAACAAACAATTCATGTATTGGTTGTTCTCAATGTTTATTCGATATTCAAGCGATCAGTTTATAATGAATTTAATGATTATAACGATAATAATGAGATTTTATTGTTTTCTCATTAGAAACGTTTGGATTCTTTTCAAAGTAACTTCATTTCAATCGCTTTACGAGTCTATTGTGAATAAGTTGAAGGACAGTCTATTAAATATTTTGTCTACAAAAATTCCTAATAATAATTCAAGGTTTATCAATAAACTATTTCAATTTTTAATCATTAAAAATAATCTGAAATTTAACTCTAAAAATAATGGTTTGTTTGTAATTTATTAAATTTCATTAAATAAAATATTTGTTTCAATCGTCTAAAAGTTAACAGAGTAAGTTAGTTACTTTTGAATGTGAAGACCCCTCACTTTTAGGCAATTAAGTCTCCTTTCGCTTTATAGTATCAAATTTCACTTGAGATATAAGCATAAAATTTCTACCAGGGTCACTTATAGGGATGGACAGGAAAAGAGATTGAATTAGCTAACGAGCGTTTGTAAAGAATTTGCAAAGTTATCAGCTTGATCGAGTTGATTAGACAGGCTACTTTTATTTTTCAGAAAATCGTAAGTTTTGGCACGAATTTTGTAATTTAACCGGCTAATTTTCTTAAATATTGAACATTCTTGTCTGTTGCATAGATGAGCACTCTTTACTTGTTTCCAATTTATAGGGCCTTAAAGGAGAAGTAATATAATATGAGCGAAATATCAACATTCAAATAATAATGATTTGATGTCTATATCAGTGTAGACCTCACTCGAGATTCAGGACTTTAAAGCTGTGCCGCCAATGGAATGGATAAACACTAACTTCAATATCAAAAACATTGTGAATAAAAGTTAACACAAAGTTATAAAATTTCAAATATCGATAATTTCAGAGCAAAGGCTAAATAAAAACATTAGTCGAAAGATTAGAAGACATTTTTCGAATAGATTGCATTCAATGATAAAGTGAAGCTAAAATAAATATGTTATCATATTTTATAACTATTAATATTGCTTCAGTTGTCACTCGAATTATAAGTTCATTTTTTTTGTAAAACTTTTTCCCCGATATTACATAAAAAGTTAATAAAAGCTAAAGAAATGACTTTATTTACTAATAAGAGCTAAGAGTCTAATATAAATGCAGAGCTTTTATAAGCGTACGCCTCAACCGCAATGTTATGGCTTTTCTTTCTTGTGTCTGATTTAGCACTTGTGTTAAACTATAATGATTAGTCTGATCTAGTTGCTTTATTCGGCAGATCATCTGGAATATATCAGTGCAAGAAATAGCACTTTCATTAGCATCAGTCCTGTTGTAATAATACCAATACTAATAATAATAAACGGTTCATACGTCTAACATTGAGTGCAAACTCAGTCACAGTGAGCACAGCATAAGACTCGGAGTCTACAGATGCAAAACTTACACAAAACTTATACAAAACTAACACAAACTGTTTATAAGTAGACTATTTTCTTCAGAATTTCTTTTGATTTGATGAAACATTGAGTCCTAAGTAAACAATTTTTCTTAAGAGAAGCAAAAACTGTTTATTTCGAGTCGGAGTCGAGTCAAGTGTTACTGATTTATATATTGCCATAACATAAGACATATAATAAGACATTCTCTCAGCTCTTAATTTAAATTGCTTTTAACTATTCATTACAGATATAGGATTTCTTAATATTTATGCTTTGCTTCGATAATAAGTTTACGCTTTTCTTATATTCAATTAATAAGAATCCGTTAAAAATACGAAATAAAATGTTTAACTTATTTATTATAAACAAATTATTTCATTTAAAACAAATCTGTTTTTATTATTTTTTCCAATTAGAATCCAGTTATAGAGTATTTGTGAAATCATTAGTGAAAATATAATTGTCAGATGAGATTAAAATGTTTTGCAAGAATCTAATCTGATATATATTTATATTCACTTAACCATAGTTTTCATGAGAGGTTCAATAATTTATGATTGTTTTGAAAGAAATGTTTAAAATAATAATTACATTTGAATTCTTGTGAATTAGATATGAAAAATATATGGGAATATAATTTATGTTTATGTCATTTATTAACATTTGTATGACTTTTCACAAAATTTTTGGTCTCAATTCTGAGCGCTTTCTTCAGTTTTATTGACCGGAAAATTGGATATCAACTGCTGTTCTTTGTTCGAAGTAGTTTTGGACAACTCTTCTCTGTATTCTTTGGAGTGACGCCATTTCATACGACGATTCTGTTCACCGAAAACATTTTCATTAGTAATTGACACCAAATATAGCAAATAGATATTCAAATAATTCCTATTGGATTGATTTGCGATTTCAAAATTAACATGCTTATATTCATTGCTATGATTAAACACTAATAAATTCAATAATTTTTCATTTATTTTAATTGGATTTATTCGGATCATAAATTTTAATCTGTAAATGAAAACAAATTCAATAAGAGAGAGAATTGGCAGAGAAAACAATGCTTTCAGTGTTAGGACCGGTATATTCTATAAATTGATGATCCGTTTAGAATTGTTCGGATCTACAAACTTAAAACAAAACTTTTACAAAACTAACTTTATTTTCACTAATTTATAATGAATTGAAATATCAAATTTGTGTCTGACCTGAAACCAAACTTTGACCTGGGAGTCGGACAGACGCAGCATTTCAGCCAATTTTCTGCGATCAGGTTTTGTGATATACTTTTGTATTGAAAAGCGTTTTTCGAGACCCTTTCGCTGCAGATTTGTGAATACGGCGCGATTCCACTTGGCTTTTTTGCTTTTCCCCGATTGATTGGCCGACTGGTCGCCATTCCTTACACCCGACTGATTGTAATAACTACTGTAGTTGTAGTTGCTCTGAATGGGGCTGTAGCTGCCGTCGCCTATATCTATAATAAAATAATAGTCATATTAGAGTGCGATCTGTCGTTCAGTCATTTTTTATTGAAATTTTTATTGTGTTTTTGATTCAAATAAATTGATTTTTATAGAGAGTATTAAATGGTGCGAAATAAAGAGGACCGAGAGTTTTAATAGCGATCAACAGTTTAGACCGAATTAGTGACGCTCTGCTTTTTTGTCGTCCTGTGCCTTACATAAGCTGTGACTCTATCTTCCCTTTGCAGCACTTGTGCCCACACTTATCGCACGCAATCAAATATAGCCTTTATTTGCATGAATTAATGCATTTTGACTTTTGTTTGCTTCTCAACAAACATTTTATGACTCAAATCTGAATTTCATATTCAAAAACATGAATTATGTTCCCAATAAATGTACTCGAAGATTATTTCTGGGAATTATTATCACTTTCTTGGCTCAACCTTTCAATAATTTCATTTTGATTTTCATAAGCAGTTCATAAAATATTTTAGATCTTTAATTAAAATCTACGAACAAAGACTTTGCATAATTTGTTGACTCTCTGTACTTAAGGATTTGTATAACTTTTGATAATTACCAAGATAAACAATACATTATCCACAATACTTATGTAAAAGTGAATCTAAAGAATAAATTATCAGAATAAACTAAAATTTTCAAGAACCTATGACTAAATGTATAATTTGGTAACTAAAATAAAAATTCCAATTCATTTACAATTAATTAAAGAGACACTTACTGTTGGCTGCGATGGGATTACTGGAGGCGTACGAATTGCAATAAAAATACTGATAGTTTTGAAGAATTGGTTTATTGAAGGCAGAGATGCACTGACTCTCATAGCAAATGGGGGCAGAATTGCGATTCAAATAATATTCAGATTGAGATGAACCAGAAACCGGTATCAGAAGAGACGAGTTCAGTGATGGAAAATTGTCATCTTTGACAAAAAAGAAAGATTAATTAATTAATGCAAACAAGTTGTGAAACAAATTGAATGTCTCAAAATTGAATAGACAACAAATGCAATTGAATATAAATTACTCATATATTTGACGACGGGTCGAATACTATGTTCTTCCTGTGGAGCCTTCAGAATGCTATCGATTCCAAACTTCAGATTCGGTTTTTTGGTTGGATGTGAACTTTGAATGTCATCTTCTTTATCCGATTTAATGGCAATTTCACTCAAATCTTTCCTTCTTTTTCGGCTAAAATTGTGAGTTTCGAGAAGATTTTCTACAAAAAACTTTTCATTACTCTTATCAGTCGTTGAGTGCATTTTTGCCAGACTTTTATTAGTCTTATAATTGACTTTTAGACAAACTTTTGTTTTTAAAATACAAAAAAACTGAGTTAACGGCGAAAATGAGACAAAAATGTGATTCGGAAACTGTTTGAAAGTTTGTTAAGAATGAGTTAAGGGAAGCGTTTGACACTCTATTTAATGGGCATAACTCTGGCTGTAAGCAAATGTATGGATTGGCTCTCGTGAGCGCTGCCAACGCCTAACTCGTGAAGTCTGTCAAAAGTGCATCACTTTCCACGACAGACAAAATGTGTGTTTGCTTTCAAACTAACCATTCGATGATTTGTGATCTTCTTATTGATTGACAAATTAAATCTTTGATATTTGCCGGTCTCTCTGTCATGCTTTCCCTCAACACTGTATGATCGCAATTAAAAGTATGTCACTCAAAGCAACTTTTGTTTGGTACTCAAACTGTGCACCTCTTTCACAATGAATGAGTCGATAATTTGTTTCAAACTTTGCCGTAAACTTCAATTTGTGCTCGAATTCAATGGTTAACCGAAAAAATGTGCAATTCATTAAAATCCAATTCGAAAAGGAGCTAGCATGATAATTAGGGATAATTGACGATTCATTCCGACTCTTTTTCACTAATTCACAGCCAGTTCTCACTTATTCTGATGAAAGTGTTTGACTGTCGTTAATGTCTTCCTTTAATTTAGCGTTTCTTCACTTCACTGAAAGTCAAGTTCACAATAAGTAAAACTTTTATAAACAGTTATTGTAATAAAGTTTTACCACAAAAATTATGGAAATCACTTCAATCATAAACTATACACTTATTTATTGACTCTTTTTATGATTTCAAACTCTGAAATCATTGTAAAATAATCTATAATTAAATAAATATTGAGTTTAAATGAATGTTCAGAAAATGAAGCTCTGATGAAACAAAACGTCCCATCAGAGCATCAATTTTCAGTCCATCCGTTTGTTACAAGAATGTAAATTAAAAATTAATTTGACACTGCTAAACGTTAATATTTTATGCACTGGGTTTCATTCAAATTTAGCAATTGTCCTGTATTTTGATGCATATAAATCCTATAATATGGTATAATAACGTAGGCTATCTTTTGCATAATTACTAAAAGCAACAAGCAACTTTCTAAACAGATTTGAATGAAATAATAAATTAATCACAGTGGGAATTACCTCTTCACTTCTCATAGATTATAAGGACAGAAATACATGCATGATTCACTTAAATTTGAGATAAAAATTTTCTAAGTTACATGAGTAGGCTAAATTTATCGATTTCATAAATAAAACAAGTGATAGAGTTCCTTAAATTAGTACCTTAATGAATTCAATGAATTGTAAATGAATGAAGTTTTCTAGAATTCACTCAAATTGTTATTTGATTGATTTAGCACTTGGCTGACTTATATAGTTTGACAAAGATCAATTTTCAGGATTTTCACCAACCAAAAATATTTTAAATTTGCTTATTCTGGAGATTACCGGAACTTACCCATTACAATCTAAAGACCATAACTTTTGGCTTTGAATATAAATCAGAAAATAGTGAATCTCTTAAACAAAGTTTTATTGAATAAAAATTATCACATTCTTATGGACTAAAAGCATTTGATTCTCATCGACAACATTACATTAAAAGTGATATATTTGAACAAAAGAATAAAGTCCTGGGATAACAGTATATGAGAAAGGGTTGACATCAGATGAGAGTATGTTTTGAGTCGAGAAGAGTTCGATATTTGTTGAAAATTACTTTTTATTAGAATTTGAAAATTACTTAAACAATGTCTGTTTTTTATTCGTGAATTTTTGACAATTTCTTCAGCTTTTTTGGTCGGTTCACGATATCACTGTCTGCGAGGCACTGGTCCTCAGAAATACACTTTGCATTTATATTCTGTCGAATGTAACCGTTTTGACAAAAACAGCCTCTTTTGCACTCGTCTTTCGGATCACAAATAGTATTGACTCGATTACAAACCTTATCGCAAATTAAAGTACAATTTTTGTACTCTTCGTTTGGGGGACAACTGGTGGCACTGGCTGTTCGCAAGATGCAAATGTTTTAAACTGATTTCAATTCATGTTCACTCACTTTCCGAACAATTTTCTTTTTTGACACACTTCCCGTTAGTGTAGTCCCTAATCAGTCCTGTTGGACAGACACAGCCAGCTATGCACTCGTGATCTTCCCGTTCATCTTCGGGACATTTTTTGGGCGGTTCGTTGACATTTCCGCAATGGATTTCACACGAAAGTGGACATAATTTGAAGATTTCATTGGACGGACAGTTCTCTGCTATTCCCAGAAAGTGGTTAGAAGTTTACTGAAAATTCAATCAATTTGTCAAAAGTCTTAATCGCTTACAACAGCGTTCTCTTGGAATACATTTTCTTGTATCGTCTTTGACATAATCAGGACCACAGACACAGGCCTTCTTTGGACATGTGATCGGTTGTCTACACATCGACCGCTTAATCAAAGGTCGTTTACAGCTCTAAAACATTGGAAAAGAATAATGTAATCATTCGAATGAAATCAATGTAAATGTTTTGAAATACTGGATCACATTTCGTCGGACATATCAACTGTGAAAAGGAAGGGCAATGATAGCCAACTGCAGTGCCATTACTGGTTCCGTTCGTTACATTGCATTCCGTTATATTTCTAATCACTTGAATAATAGAAATTGTTTTAGAGTTAAATAAATATTTAAATGAAATGTCATTGAATATGACTACCATTTTGACGCGAATTTATAATTATCATCATAAGGATTAGGGACTTCATTAAACTCATTGCTCTATTTTATGGACGAATGAAAACATTGGTCCTGAGTTACATTTCATGGCTAGACAACAATCTGTGTATAACTGCAATCAAAACTAAATTAATGTATTGAACGTCACAATCAAAGGTACAGTTAAAGCCATTTAATTTCACATTGCATATTTTCACAAACTGTATCATTTCAAAAGATATATGATAACCAACTTGGTCCTAATTTTAAATTTTAAATTCGAAAATTTTAAATCCATATATTTTTACTTTCACACTGATATATGAAAAACAATAAGATTAAATAAGTGAAATTAGAAAAATGAATATCAGAATAATAAAAATGTTTTGTGTTTAACTGAAATATTTTTGAAAAAATACAAGATTTTATAGTATATATATATTCCGGACATATACTATATTTGGATAACAGAATCATTTCATTTGGAGAATCTTATCAAAGGAGAAATCCAGTTCCTATGGAAATTATGTCACAAAAAGACCCGGAGCTAAAATTATGAATTTTCGATAGAAGAAGTCATTCTAAATACTGTTTGTGTTAGGGCATGTTTCGACATTCTTATGCACTTCTAAAGGGCTTTAAAGTCGTAAATTTTTATTTGGACAAATTGTTTTCGACAAATTAAACATCGTTCCCGATTAAATCGAGCATGCTGGAACGATTGGTGAAAGCTAGAACTTTATAGCTTTAATGGTTTTAATTTTATAACTATTTTTCTAGAACCGGAACTTCTAGAGAAAAAGATTTTTTATTTTTGTTTATTTAGACTCTAGGACTTCATAATTTAGATGAAAACCAACATTTAATGAAATTTATCACTTTGAAGTGCTCTAGTGGGAAAATGCACAGGAATATCGAAAAATAGCCAATACAAACAGCGTTTAAAATGCATTCCTCTATCGGAACATCATAATTTTAGTTGCGGGTCCTTTCGGGCACTTTCCGGACTTTTCCTTTATTAAATAGTATCAAATATATTAAATAAAATTAGTCTAAACTTTAAATTTAATTGTAAATTTAAAAAATATAATTTTTTGTTAGTTTTTGAACTAGATATTTTTACATTTTATAATTTAGCACAACTTAAAGTCCGGTCCCAACTGTAAAATTAAGAGCTTTTACTGTATATCAAATTACTTTCGCCTGAACTGCTCTCTCAAAATAAATTTCAGACCATTTCTGAATCTTGATTGTTTTTCAATTTAATTTTTATAAAATATCAAGTTACTTAAAGTTTGGTCCTGCTAAAAAAGTTGATAGTTCGGATCGAGAGTGACGGATTGGAGTGCGATCTCTTGTAAACTAATGTCAACTTTTCACCAATAGTTTCATATACAGAATAGTCGTTTGGTTAAGCAATTTAATAAGATTTTAAGCTTTCTAATTTTCAAAAAAATTACCAACTTCCCCTGTTTGTTTTAAGAAGTGTTCGTCACGACTACTCTTTCATTCTTAACTCCCTTATGAGTCTACAATTCATCTCTTGTTTCCATATTAGGTATGGGCAGTGGGATTTCCTGAAATATCAGGTTAAGTTCAAGATTAGGTTTTGTTAAAAAAGTTTTAAAAATTGTCCCTTAAAAATGTAGAGAAACAAATTTCCTCTAAAATTGTAATTTTTAGTTATGTCAGCCAAAAGAACCACAATTTTGTAATTTGTTTTAAGAAATTTACACTTGCAACTTGACTATAATCTTATAATTATGGTTTAATTTAAACTTAAAATTACCCGGAATAGGCGTATCTAAGAACAAAATAGCGAAAAATTGACGTTTCTTGTAGGCATTTGGGCATGCTATTTTTGAACTATCCTCTGAAGATTTTTTTCTTTCTAAAAATTGAATCAATTTAGGCCTATATTAATCTTAGGGTCACTGGCATTACCTCATCCATACCTCATCCATATCAATGTCTGCGTCCGATTCATCCGATGACGTGATCGAAGAAATCTTTTCAGGAACACTTCTTTGCATTAAGATCATTTTGAAAATTTTATTCACTTAATGAAAACCACGTTGTCTTCTTCAATGGTTAAACTTTTGAAAATGTTTTACAGTTTGTGTTAACTTTTGCCCTAAAGAGAATGCTATGGATACTATTGGAAGACCTCGCAGATTACCATGGTGATTCCCTACCTTTTCCCGATTCACCTAATTCCCCAGTGGGGAAGAGGTGGGGGAATCGGTACTATATTTATATGTAATGGAACTGTAGATGTAAGTGAAGTGTCAAAGAGAAAATGTGTGCCTGATCAATCAATAATCTATAAGTTAGAATGCTTGGGACAAATCTTTAGATATTTTGCGTTGCTTTAACAATAAGAACAATTTCCTTAATTGTTTATCTTTGTTTGTTCATACCTTATAAATATTTTATAGATGAATTTATTAAAGATTTAGTTATATTTAAGTTAAATGAGCATACAGAATCTATTTCAAAATTGTATTATTCACCAATAGATGGCATTCTTGTTTATTATCTGCTCTAAAGAATATTGACAGTAAACCGCTTATAAAAGAAAAACTTCTTGTTAAACCTATTTTGTCCCATCAAATAGCACCAGTAAACCAGTATCTACTTAACATTAAAACTTATATAATATATCCTAATCGATTAACTTGCTCACTTCAAAGCTATCTATTTTTAAATTTCGAATTATATCATTATTAAAGCATTATATCATTTCATATTCAAATTAATTTGTTTACATAATTTTGATGCTCAAGATATAAATAACATGACTTTTAATCAAAACAAATTAAAATTCTTGGAATAAATGGAATGAAAGGGACTGCAAACTATCTTTTTTATTCAGAAGTGTCTCATTTAGAATTAGGGGTGTGCAAGGTCCGTGACTGTAGGGGGATATAGCCGAGGTTAATGGCTCATTTTCAGACAAATGTAGGGGGATATGGAGTGTATTTTTAAAAAATTGCGACCGAAAATAGCGACCGGAAACGCACATTTTCCGGCATTTTGTTTTTAAATACGCTTATTTCAGGAAATTTAAAGGATTAATTAGCTTAATTAAGCCACAATTAAGCTATAATTCAAGTTACAATGCTAAATTTCTTAAATTAAGGGACAAAAAATGGCTGATTTTTTGGCCGCCAATACTAAAAAAGTGGCATCTTTTGACAGACATGACTGAAAAATGACAATTTTTGAGGGATTAGTTTCTCTACGTTTTTATGGGACAATATTTTTCACCTAGAACGAATAAATCACCAAATCTTAGACCTAGGGAATATTTCAGAAAACCCCCCCTTTGCACACCCCTGTTAAAAATGCTTTCAAATTCGGTATGGCTGTTAATCAAATTGCAGGATCATTTATTTATTAGAGAATAAAATCTTTGAAAAAATAAAATCTTAACAAATGGTAACTAAGATTAATATCCTGTTTGGAAATAAGTGTTTGATTTGTTGTATGAATGCATTGTATGTATTGTCGCGTCTTTTCTGTACCTCATAATCAAATTCAAGGCACTTATCATCAGATCAGTGAAAGGCATAACATTCGAGTCTTAAATGCAATTACTTATCCAATAATGTTATGTCTGATCGGGTTTATTGTCGTTCATATGTTTATAAGGATGCCCTCAATTGAACAGTTAAGACAATTAAGGAAATCGCTTTAATAGGTGAGAGTTGGGGCCGATTTGCTCAACAAATCTAGGCACAATTTTTAAAAAGATTTGATATGACATAACTGTTTTAATCAAATACTAGAATCAGTTTTTCTGTGAATTGTTTACTTAATGTTCAATTGTCTCAAATGAATAGATTCTTCTCAACACAAAGTTGTTATTCTTGAGCTTCTGATAAGTGCCAGCGCTTCAAAAGAGCTATATTCAGATAATAGACCTCAATTATCACCAATTGTTAAGCACAAGTTTTATCTTTTTTACTTCTTCTACATATTCTTCCATTGTTTTCACTAATCTCTGATTGATTTTATACCAAAGGAGTGAAAAAAAGTCTTCTAATCATTAAATGAAAGACAGATTTGAAAAATGAAATGTTTTATTGGATAGTTATCAGTGAAAATACAAAAGAAAAAAATATTAATCAGTTATTTCTTCTCTTCTAAACATAACATATCATAGCGAGGAATAAATTTCAATTTGAACTTGAAATCTATTGAAATATTTTAATCATTTTTATGTCATTCAAATTACATTTTGAAACAAAAATCATTTGATATCACAAAATGATTTCATTAAAACATTAGACATAATTGATTGCTTGATATGATTTGACCATGATAATACAATATTAAAAGTCTTAGTACATGGATTAGTAAATGGAGTGGAATTGAGGGGCTGTTCAACTTTTTTTTATATATCATTCATTAGAGATTACATTTCAGTTAAATTATATATTAATATAATTCTCATATTTCTTCTGTTAATCGTAAAAAAATTGTGGATCAAAATCAAGATATTCATAATAGACCTAGTGATTAATTTTCAATTTCAATAACAAATTCTTATTTTTTATTTTTTTGGAAAAAATGTAGAAATTTATTCCTAAAGACTTTTGACTGAAGAGGATAATAACCACAATTTTAGAGATTCTTCAGAAGACTTGTTTGAATGGTTTAGTGGATCAATAAAGTGATAAATATTTGATGACTAGAAAATCAATAAAATTATTTCACTTTTTTTTCTAGAAATTTGATTGTTTTGGATGTTTTTTAATATAATAAATAGACAGAAATTTATTAATATATTAATACAATAAAAGTTAACATTTTTATAATATCGATATAAATGACAATAAAGTTGTTGAATATTGTTATTGGAAACTTATTTTCATGATTCTTAAGTTATAAATAATGATCTTACACTTTCGCTTAAGTAAGAATTTTCAATAAATAATAAATAACTTTTGAATTTTCAGAGAAATCAAATCAAATATCATGTTTGGGAAGAAATATACAAATGAACTGATAATTGGTCTATTGATTTACCTATTTAAAAAAAACCAGTAAAGCACAAAGACCTTGTTCAATTTTCAAAAATAGCATATTTCAGTCCTGATTAACAATGGAATGACCTACAAATTCAGTTCAAAAAGTCAAAGGATGTGTAAAAAAATGTGGAATAAAGAGCCCTTTGATATGATCCTTATTTTATTGATTCAATTGATATTTGTCTTTAAATACAATTTAGTTTTTTCTAACATTTAATTAGAAATATATGATTGAATGATACGTTTTTGTGTGATATGACGTATGACTAGTGGTGTTGTTATTATATAATCTGAAATACTAACCGATGCCAACACTTCAAGATTTAAATATAATTTGTTTTTATATAACTATTGTTTTTTGATATGTGCTTCTTCTCAATCAAAGTTAATCAATAAAAAGGAATGTATGACTAAATTGGAATCGAAGTAATAAATATAACTATAAAAGGAATATAAATGGCATTAAATAAGACTAATTTGTGTTGAATTTTAATACAAATTTTTGGTTTACTAGCCGTTAGACGCAATCGTATCTAAAATTAAATAACATCATTTTGTCTTTTCTGTGCAGAGAGTTCTTATTAAACATATTATAATAATATTTGTGGCTTCAGTTCTGTGAATAGCTATCTAGTAATGAGGGGTAGAGTTAGGCTTTACTTATAGAAAGAGATGATTCAATTGATATAACTTTTCTTACATAATATCAATACGTGTTATACAATGTATTTAACATAATATTAATGCATAGATTTCTATAAAATATTTGTTATTCTTGTTGTCGAAGTTTAGCCTAAAATGTTGTTACGATCTGACGTTTTTAGAAGAGAAGGCATTTTTGTTCGTTTAAAAAGTAATGTAATAATAATATTAATAATAATAATAATAATAATGAATGACTTAATGGGTATTCTTTATATTACAGAATAATTTTCAGCTGAAAAAGAAATATGAGAAAGTGCACTAAATATATATATATATAATAATAATAATAATAATAAGTTATTAATATTTTAGGAAATTATCGAATAAGACATTAATAATGTTTATAAGAATTAATATATTAATAATGAATTTAAGGCGGAATAACCACTTAATGGGTCCAATCGGATAGAATCGGAATCATTTCCAATGAAATGAGTGACGACTAGTGTCCACTCATCAGCAAAAATCAATTAATTTAGAAATTGACTTAAAAAATAAACATTTTTCTGAATAAATTCAAAGAAAATCATTTTTATATCGACTTATATTCTCTTTTTATATAAACACCGGACGACTAGTAATACTGTGTTTTGAATGGGAAATGACTTAATTTTCCTAATAATTTTATCTTAGAAGTTGTGATCCTAAAGGGTTTGATACACAAAAGCATTTCATTCAACAAAATTCTTATATCGACCAACAGTTGTATAACTTTTAAGTTTCTAAAATTTTCCTATAAATGACTCGAATTATCTTTTTTTCATACGAGTTGTCAATTGAATAGAAGGCACGACCGGCTTCTCTATTGAACCAATTCTGATGATAATTTTGTCTTCAATTCACTTAATTTTGTGTGTTTTATGTCGAACTCCAAGCGATTCCTCAATATTTTGACCGCAAAATAATAAAAACATTTAATATTAGAGACTATTATTAATATAACCGATGAATAATTAATTGTCTTCTTTTAATATAAGTGAAGAGCAGCCAAATTCAGACTAACTGTTCGGACGGTATATTCGATGCCATCTTCTAATTATTTTCATTATAACCACTATTTTATTCATTATTTGCAAATTAATTATTAATTTATTAGTGTTTTAGCCAATGATTGGCTCATTCGAGTTGTTCCAAGAAGTTTGGAGTTTTGAAATATTCTGGAACGTTGTCGTCAAGTCTTGCAATTATTTTATAGATGGCTTTCTTCCACGACTGTTCCGCGTCTTTGCCCGACTGTACCGCTTTGAAGAACTCTCGGAGTGTCTGTTCGCAGACATAACGAAAGTTTTCCGGAACCTTAGAACCGATCGAAACAAAAGGGTTAGACTTTGAATGAATAATAAACACAAATATTAGTCAAAACAATTGAAAAGTTTTGATTGCAATAAGAGAAGCAATTTGTGACTTACATCGATGTGATTATTGCGATTATAGTGCAAATTAAGAACTCTGAGCAGTTCAGAGTCGGGGCCGACTTGTATTTCTTCTGCATTCTTGATGCCTTCGCTGAGGGCCTGACGCGCATACTTTTCCATTTGGATGTAATAAAACTCTCTGTTTATAAACAAAGACAAGAAATATTAGATAAAAAGAGATAATAACTTACTTCGCATTCACTATATTATAATAATAAATGATTTTTGAGGTCCTTTTCTAATGAGTGCAATCAGTGTTGGGTTTTGTTGTTCTCATATTATGTTTACGAAAAGCCATTTATTAAATGACGACAATATAATAGAGAAAGAGTTTTGTGGCCCAAACTCTATGTTTAGTAATTAATGCTATCAAAAGGTGTAACTCTATTATTTGGGACGGAAGTGATGCCGAGGTTTAGGCAATAAGTTGTTAATACAATCGAGTCAATCCATTGAAATGACCCGAAGAGGAAATGCATTTCTCTATATACTGCTGGCAATGCCTTCCATTATGCCTAACTCTGCCTCTGTCCTCATCTCTGCATTTACTCAGTTATCTTCAGTTTTAGTCTTTAGTCAAACCATTTTTGATGGTGTGCTCTCATATCTGTTCGCTTCATTCGTTTCATTTGAAAGGAGTGACTAATTAATCAAATCTCATTAAAGAAAAAGCCAAAGCAGGCGCTCTTCGCCTGACATACGCACAGATAGCGGGCACAGCCATAAAACTGGGAAGACTTTCTATTCAATAAGTTTTTGACTCTATTTATTGATTGTATTGTTTCCACAATTAAAGCGACTAAAGAGCTGAGAATATTAGTAAGTTTACCCTAGTTTATAGTCGAATAGAATGGCGGCTAAAATCATTGTGAAACAAATCAATGGAATGTCTCCAATAATCTATTGTTTTGTTTAAAAAATCTTTCATTGAAATTATGATTCGCTAAAATTTGAGTCCATAAAAGTAATGAATTATATAATGAAGTGCAAGTTTTGGCAAATATTAGCAAAGGCTCACTAAGGCTCTGATTCGATGACAATAAGTCTCTTATCTGACGAACATTTTTAAATCCTAAGAAAAAGTGAGATAATAATAATGGGAGGCATTGGGAGGCATCGCATTAGACAAAGGGATTAGAGATCAGAGATAATATGCATAATGAAAGCCAACTTCATATGCATTCAATGCAAGCCTATGTTAGACAACGTTTGCCAACACTTTAATAGCTAAGGAAAGACTCCATAATAGGAGAGGCGATGATTAGAACAGTTCGTCAACAGACAAGAGCTGTGCTGTTAAGCAATATATTACATCTATTATGCGATTATTATACTTTCTTATTGCACTTTTATATTGTCCTTCGCTATAATAATCATCGGCTCGCCTTCACCGCCTGTGCTGTGGCTAATGTGCATTAACGCTGATAAGAGGCCGAGTCATCTCTAGAATGGCAAAAGGCTTACTCCGGCAACTAATGAGTTGACGCACCTGATTAGTGATGATTTAAAACATTGAATTACAACAACCCATACGAGTCATCATTTGTCAAATGAACTCAATTTTAATCGCGAAAACAGACTGAACGGAGAGAGAGAGAGAGAGAGAGAGAGAGAGAGAGAGAGAGAGAGAGAGAGAGAAGAGGTCGCCATTTGACTGATTCTCGAATACCATTATTAACATCATATTGTTATTCATAATAAACTCATCTATGAATAAAGTTTTTGCAGCTATTGTTTATAATTTCCTTGTATTATGAACTCTATGGCACTGAAAAAGCTATTCTCTGTCTCTTTTCTCTGCACAGCCCAAACATATTAAAATGATTGGACATCCAAGTGCTGATCGCACACCTGGCCTTTGGAGCTAAGCAGAGCATATCAAGCAGTTCACTGCCAAAAACACATATTTAGATACTGTTCCCGAACAGAGACAAGAGATAGAATATGTGTAGAAATAAATAAGCGATAGAGCACTGGCATTGCCAGAGCACAGGCATAGCAGCATCCCGTTTATTCATCAGCTCTCGGATATTGAGTTTTGTTTCTCAATCTCTAGACCGTAACCGAGTGTTGGTAGAGCTGGCAGTACTATTAGAACAGTACTGGTAGTGCTCGATTGAGAACAGCACACGTAGATTACGAGGCCATAGAGTACCTGAAAGTTACATATCTGGATGCCATTAAGACTAGACTTCCCCTTTTTGTGCACTAAATGTGTAATAGAGGGCCAATCTATTAGTCCAATACATCCTGATTAGCACCGGACTGATATACAGCTGCCTTTTATTTTAAGGGAGACATTGAATTTGCTTTTCTCAGATATCTCTGCAATAATAGTCAAAACGCCCGACAAATAAACTAAAACTCAAACTTTTGTCACACAATAGTCATCCGCTCAACAAAAATGTCATTTTTGTGATTATGACTTGTGATGCAAGAGTAGAATACCTAAGGCTTATGTTTGTTCGGCCTGTTTTGATCGGATATCCGTACCTCTTGATGGCTCTGCCTCTTACTCTTATGGACTCTCTATGAGCTGTTCACTTGTTTTTGCATAAAAAAGGCGAATAATATATATTCAGAGCAAACTCTTTCCCTCTTTTTATATATGTATAGAAAGCGTGGAATCCTAACAATTCATTGAATGTATATTTAAAGTACTCGTCATTTCTCATTAGACACATCCGCTTAATTTAATTCAATCTGTCGTCCAATCATTAAAAACTCTTCCATAGAGTAAGTACTGCCAAGAACTCACTCAACGACAGGCAAACCAACACTTACTGCACGCACTCAAGGCTTTCAACTAATAGCTAACAAATCAAACAAAAACTTACCTAAAGTTAGAGAACCATTTGACGAGTTGTGCCGTATTATTCTTATTGAACTTTATGTCCGGGAAGAACATCTTCAGGATTGCAGAGCTCGGGTATCGCACGAAGAAGAACATCAGTTTGGCTTTCCTCAGATGCATCGGCGTCAGAGTACTGGTGTGCACAGGAGTTAAGGAGTATAAAGGTTTCAATCAAATTGTTTGCAATCATTGAAAAACAATAATAAAAAATCAGAGCATTTAAATGAAAGCATAACTTTTGTCGATATTTTCCAAAGAAAACTATTTTTCAAAATATTTTCCTATTTGGCTAAAAGTCATTGGAAAGTATGTTAAATACACAAACATTATGTTTATGCATATCAATGGTAAACAGAAAGCGGGGAAAGCCCTAAAAAACCTGATCGAAGTCTAATTATTTTGGCCAATTATTTACTCATAAATAGCTGTCAATCAAATAGTTATGCTTTTATCCAAACGTTAGAAATTGTATTTCAGAGTGAAATACAAATCATTCAAAGAATAATTGAATTGAAATGAAAAGGATATCATAGGCAGAGACGAGTCGTACACTTGGGTTTCGTTGGTCTCCGACCCTTCGTTTCCATTGTCAGAACCACCCCTTCCGTATTGGAGTGACGGCAAAACAGTTGTCGGATATCCATGCAATGAATCGGGCGATGCTCTGCTGGCGGCCAACATATGCAAATGATGGGCGGCTGCCGCGTGTGCTACCGCTGAGGCCACGGCATGTGCCGAATGACTTTTGGTATCTCTGTTTAGATCGGAGTCGTCGCCAAATAGACTGAGTCGCGGGTGTTCTCCAAAAGGAAAGTTAGTGCCACCGAATAAGTCTGTCTGATGAAGACTGGGGTTAGGGATTGCAACAGATGTCGGCAAAGACACTGGAATTAGAGGTGGAGGCGGTTGTGATGGGCCATGACTTTGATACCCGAGTGAACTCGGAGGAGATACTGAAGAAGACTCTCTTGTCATCATTGAGTCCTGACCTAACAAACGACTAACTGTTCGGGGAGTTATGCGAGTGTCGGTCACTTTATGGCGCTTTCGTTTGGGCGCCACCACTAAAGCCATTGCTTCGGTTTGCTCGGGAAGAGGCTCATCACTAGATCGGCTGAAGAGCTGGGAGTTGGAGTGACCGTTAGTATTGCCGGACATATTCGGAACATCTCTATTGCTATAAATGTTTGATTGATCGGATCGTTGACTCAAAGAAGAGGCAATGCTATTGAAGTGATGCGCCAGAGCTGATGGGATCAGTGCTGGCTGTTGAGGCATCTGAGCGCCTGCCGGAGCCACGCTTGGAATGTAGAATGGAGACTTGAAGGCCGGAGCCGGGAATGAAAACGGTGATGGTCGGGGTGCCGGTGCCGTTTCAGTTGGAAGATTGAAAGGACTTCCACGAGCAGATTGGCCAGGATGACCATTGTGGTTCGTCTTTGTGTTACTACCCATAGAAGGGATGCCAATGGCTGCTCCCCTGTCGATGACTTTACTTCGTGGAGACTTTCTGTCCAACATTTGGGACAAAATCGTGATTTCGTTTTTTGGTTCGTTTGTATCGAAAGTCAATCGTTGAGTCGTTTGCTTTCTTTGTACGTATTTGGCGAAAGTCGTGTCAATTATTTGCATTACAGAGCTCTGAATTTCGCCTTTCAGTGAATCGATGAGCCAATCCATGTCCGGAATCGGGTTCGAGGACGACGTGACTGTCGGACCACCACCTGTGCGCACTATACATGACTGTCGGTCCGATTTATTTGTCATCTTTTCCTGTTCTGAGATAAGACGTCGCGCTTCGTCAAGAAAATGAGAGGCATCGCCAGTACTAGTGTTTGCAGCGATTGGTGTCGCGTTTGCACTCAGATCTCTGTTTGTTAGACCACTTAATTGAGAGACAGGAGTAGTCGGTCCCTTATCCGATGCCATTTCCTCCATTTCAGTGTCACACTCTTCCTCTGGTGTTATTTCAGCGGTGAGATTAACGGGACTGCCCGTCAGGTTCAGTCGTTTTTGTTGTCGCTGCTGCTGCTGTTGCGCTTCGAAGAGCTGGACATACCTTTGTCTCATAGCAATCAGCTGCGACTGCATGTCCTCCAATTGTCGCCTCAAGTTATCCTTGTCTTCAGTCTTAGCTCTTTTGGCTGATAAATCTATTTGAGTGATGAGATCTTCTTCTTCTTCGGCCAACTCTTCTTCATCAGCCAAGTACTCAACCTCTTCCTCGTCGTCGTCGGGACCATTGAGTTTGCTCTGTTGGGGTTGATATAACTTACGCTTTTTACAGCCGTTCACTGAAGCAGTGGTCGAATCACTATTAGCTTTGTTGGAGCTCTGGATGGGACCGTTGCCTCCGAGCAGCATATTTGAAACAATGTTCTCAACTCTGGCGCGCTTTACCTCAGCAATGGCTGTGTTGCTGTTGGGACGGTTTGGTTGAGCCGTTGATGTCGGCGATGGAGAACGAGAAGACACAAGAGATAACTGATTCTCTTTAATCATTGAGTTGTGTTCAGCGCTGCCAGTCGTCTGATCCATTCCCTCGTCATCTCTGTTGTCAATAGAGTGGTTCTCCTCCTCGTCGAGATCGGACGCATCAGAGCATTGAGAAAGCACTCCCTCTGCGCCCTCTCCTACTTTGCTGTTGTTTCCGGACAAGTTATGCTGACTTACTCTGGATTGGTTTGATTGGTCAGCCTCTCCACTACTTTCAGCCAACTTTCTACCCGTTTGGAGAATATCGCGTAACAGATGAGCGCCGACAGCAGACGCTTCGGATGAGTCTTTGGGTGACAAATAACTGCCACTTTTAAAGTTGTACTCCAATTCTGATGAATTACTGTTATTATTGTTATTATAATTGCAATTCATGTTAGAAATTGTATTATTATTAGACTCTGTCTTCAGTTTATTACTGGACAGACCATTGCCACCGTTGAGAAACGGCGGTGCGATCTGTCCGGCACTCAGAGCTCCGTTGACACACATTTGCATAACAGCGTCGTCGATGACTATCATATCGGAGTTGGATTTGGAACTGTTTTCAGACTTATTGATGATATCACCGATGAATTTGTTTGGCGGCGAGAGATTCAAACCGTTGTTGTACTGATGGTAGGGATGGTTGAGATAACCTCCTCGTGAGGAAAAGTTTGCTATACTGGCGTAACTGTTTCTGGGCTCTCCCGCATCCACTCTCTGACGAGTTCTCTTTACTTTGCAACCTTTTAAAGACTGGTCGGACATCAATTCCATGGAGGAGTCCTCTTCCGACGACATCACGTGATGTCTTGAAAAGCCTCTGACTGGACGGAACCACAAAGAATAATATGACGAGTCGTTCGCAATTGTGATGCACTCAAGTGTATCGTCGATAAAGGAAAAGGTGAGGTTAAGACATCCCTCAGGAGATGCTCTTCAGTCGGTTAGTAGGCTTTCCCAAGAGTAGTGTCTCTAAAAAATATCAAACACAAAACCAGGTGTGAGTAATGGCACGGAATAAAAACGCTTCGGGCACAAATCTAATTAGGGGTCTACTGATGGGACACACTGTTGAACGGCTTACGTATCACTCGTCAAACAATTCAAATATTGCATTAGTAGTGCATTGCATATACGTTAATAGCGATCAATAGGCGATCGCACAGACAGTTTGGATCAGAGAAACATTTTTATTGCATCAGTGCTTAAACAGAGTCTCAGTTTAGCCCATAATATGTAATAAATATTGGATTCAATGCATGTGTCGGCTGTTCTCTGTCTAACGTACAGACAGATCGCACACTCACTCTATCGCTATATAGAGGCTTACGATTCCTATTAAATATATGTGAAGAGAAAGTTAAGATCGCGGCTCAAAACACCCACAAATGCCAACTATTATACGAAACCGTTAGTCAAATGAACCTCAAAAAACATTTAATACTCAATACTAGTCGAGTAGAGTCGAGACAAAAGAGAGAGCGCGGAGAGAGAAGGAGAGAGTGAGAGAGGGGAGAGAGAGAGAGAGAGAGAGAGAGAGAGAGAGAGGAGAGAGAG